>JAJEKV010000027.1:12684715-12854269 GCA_021234155.1 Isoetes taiwanensis | reverse complement strand
AGAGAGGAGAGAGATAGAGACAGGGGAGAAATAGAGAGAGAGGAGAGATAGGAGAGAGGAGAGAGGAGAGGGAGGAGAGAGAGAGAGAGAAATGAGAGGAGAGAGAAAGATAGAGAGAGAGAGAAGGGAGCGTCCGGTGAGTGGCAGTAAGTATTTCTACCACCCATCGACGATAAGGATGTGCACGTGGCTTGATCTCGGCCGGCCCGGTGGCCTTGCCTCAAAGCTCCCAAGTTTGGTGGACAAAATTTTGGCTTACCACGACTTGACCGATTATTGCTCCCCCAAACCCCCACACCCCTACTACTCAGTAGGACCAACCTAATCTTTTCTTAAAAGAATAAGAAGTCCATGTTAGTTAAGGGCCGAGTAATGAAAATTCTTGCTTAATTAAAAGTCTTGATGTGAAAACTTTACGATTTGGGAGGGATTCGAAGCTCCTGGGTCATAAGCACCCCCAAACAATCTTAACCATGAAATAAGCATTTAGTTCCTTGAATAACATGATAATTTTTTAAAGACAGAAGGTGGGGCAAGTCACATACTTAACCCTAGAACCTTCTTAGAATGCTCTAGAATAAAGCCAGAGAAGAGAGAAGAGAGAGACAGAGGGGATAGAGAGAGAGGAGAGAGAGAGGAGGAGAGAGAAGAGAGGGAGAGAGAGAAAGGAGAAGAGGGAGAGAGAAGAATAGAAAGAGAGAGAGAGAGAGAGAAGAGAGAGAGAGGGGAAAGAAGAGAGAGAGAGAGAGAGAGAGATATATATATATATATATATATATATAAATATATATAGTATGAGACAGAGAGTATATATAAAGAGTGTATATAAAGAGAGTATGTTATATATAAACATATATATGTTATATATATATGTATATATATGTTATATAAAATATATATATATATAAATATATACTTATATATATATATATAGAAATATATAAAAGTGTATATGTATATATATATATATATATATATATATATTATATATATATATTTTATGTCAAGTATGTTATTTTTAATATGTTCGTTATATATATATATATGTTTTATAAGTTTTTTACGTATATATATATATTATATATGTTATATAAAATATACACTTAAAATATTTATTATATATAAATATATATATATAAAATATATATCAAAACATTTATATATATACATACAGTTATTACATAAAATTTTGCTTATTTATTATACATATATATATTGTTATTATATGTACCTATATATATATTATGTATGTTCATACATAAAATTTATTATATATATGTTTATATAAATATATAAAATATATTCAAAGCCATATATGTCATTATTTTATATATATATATATTATTATATATATATAACATATTAAATATATGTTTAGAGAGAAAGGAGAAGAGAGAGGAGGGAGAAGAGGAGAGGAAGAGAGAGAGAGAGAGAGAGATGAGGGAAGAGAGAGGAGAGAGGAGAGACAAGAGAGAGAGAGAGAGAAGAGATAGGAGAGAAGAGGGAAGAGAAAGAGAGAGAGAAAAACAGATTGGGGAGAATAGAGAGAGAAGGAGAAACAAGGGAGAGAGGAAAGAGAAGAGAGAGAATGGAGAGAGGGAAGAGAGAGGAGAGAGAAGAGAGAGGACTGAGAAGAGAGAGAGGAACAGGTGAGAGAGAAAGAGGCAGGAGAGGGGAGGAGTGAGAGAGAAGGGAGAGGAAGGAGAAGAGAGGGAAGAGAGAGAGTGGGAAAGAAGAGAGAGGAGAGAGAAGAGAGATGAGAGAGAGAGGAGGAGAGAAGAGGGAAAGGGGAGAGGGAAGAGAGAATAGAAAAGAGAGAAGATAGAGAGAGGGGGGAGAGATAGAGAGTGGAGGAAGAGAGGGAGAGGGGGGAAGAGAAGAGAAGGGGGGGGAGAGAGGAGAGAGAGGAGAGAGAGAGAGAGAGAGGACGAGGAAGGGAGAGAGAGAGAGAGAGGAGAGAGAAGAGAGGGGAAAGAAGAGGAGAGGGAGAGAGAGAGGGGGGAAGAGAGGGTAGAAAAGAGAAGAGAGGAAGAGAGAGAAAGGGAGAAGATGGAGGGGAGAGAGAGATGAGAGAGAGAGGAGAAAGAGAAGAGACAAAAGAAAGAGAGAGAGAGAGGAGAGAGAAAAGAGAAGGGGGAGAGAAGAGAGAGGGAGGAGAGAGAGAAGAGAGAGAGAGAATAGAGAGAAGAGAGAGGGGAGAGAGGAAGGAGAGAAGAGGGGAAGAAGACCAGAGAGAGAAGAGAGGAGACAGAAAAGAGAAGGGGAGAGAAAAGAGAGGGGAGGAGAGAAGAGAGGAGGAGAGAGAGAATAGAGAGAAGAGAGAGGGGAGAAAGGAGGCTGAGAGAGAAGAGAGGAGAGAGCCACATGGGAAAAGAGGGAAGAGAGAGAGATACAAAAAAGGGAAGGGGCTCCACTAAAAGTGTTAATGGCTACAAAAAGAAGGGCATGGTGGAAGTCCAGATTTAGGCGAAAATGGCCTACTGGTTTAGGGCAGGTGGAAGAAAGGAAATATCGCCGCCTGCCCTTTTCTTAGTCTAATATAATAAAGAAATAGTGTCCGCCCTGGGTGAGTGAGTGAGTGAGTGAGTGAGTATGTCACGCTCTATGACTTGACAAGGATGCTACCACGGGTTTGATCCGGGCCAGTCTCAGGCCTTGGCTCTTCAAAAGCTCCCCAAGTTTGGTGGACAAAATTTTTTGGCACACGGATTCAACCGACATTACCCTCCCAAACCCCTGGCACTCTACCACCTGACCAAATCCAGCCTTTTTCTTAAAATAATAGGAAGTCCATACTAGTTAAGGTCGGGGGCAATGGAAATTCCTCGAAAGACAAATCCTAGAACCTTCTAGAATGTTCTAAAAAAGCTAGAGAGAAAAGAGAGAGGAGGAGAGGAGAGGAGAGAAAGGTAGAGAGAGGAGAGAATAAGATAGAGAAATAGGAGATAGAGAGGAGGAGAGAGATAGGAGGAGAGAGGAGAGAGAGAGAGGAGAGAGGAGAGGATAGGAGAGAGGAGAGATAGAGAGAGGGGAGAAATAGAGAGAGAGGAGAGAAATAGGAGAGGATATAGAGGAGAGAGGAGAGAGAGGGAGAGAGGAGAGGAGAGAGAGAGGAGAGAGACGTGAGAGAGGAGAGAGGAGAGAGAGAGGGAGAGAGAGTGAGAGAGAGAGAGTAAGAGAGAGAGATAAGAGAGAAGAGAGGGAGAGGGAGGAGAGAGAGAGAGCGCATAACTATGAGAGAGAAGAGAGAAAAGAGAGGGAAGAGGAGAAGAGAGAGAGGAGAGAAATAGAGATAGGAGAAATAGAGATAGAGAGAGGAGAGAGATAGGAGATAGAGAGAGGGAGAAAATAGAGAGAGGGAGAGAGAGGAGAGAGGAGAGAGAGAGAGAGAGAGAAGAGAGGAGAGGAGAGAGGAGGAGAGAGAGAGGAGAGAGATAGGAGAGAAGAAAGAGGGAGAGAGGAGATAGAGAGAGGGGAGGACAGGGAGAGAGAGAGAGATAGGAGAGACAGAGGAGAGAGGGAGAGAGGAGAGGGAGAGAAGAGAGGAGAGGGAGGAGAGAGGAGAGGAGAGAGAGGAGAGAGAAGAAAGAGAGAAGAGAGGAGAGGGAGGGGAGAGAGAGAGAGATAATGAGAGAGAAGAGACATAAGAGAGAGGGAAGAGGAGAGAAGAGAGAGAGGAGAGAAATAGAGAGGAGGAGGAGAGAGAGAGAGAGAGAGAAGGGAGCATGGGAGGAGAGGGGAAGAGAATAAGGATGGAAGAGAGAGGAAAGAGAGTGTAAGGAGAGAGGAGAGACAAATAAGAGAGAGGAGAGGGACAGAGACAGAGAGAGAGATGGGAGAGAGAGAGGGATACAGGAGAGATAAGAGAGAGATAGAGACATGGGAGAGAGAGGAGAGAGAGAGGAGAGAGAGGCAGAGAGAGAGAGAGAGAGAGAGAGAGAGAAGATAGAGGCAAGAGACATGGAGAGAGGGAGGGAAAAGAAGAGAGAGGAGAGGAGAGAGGGAGTAGAGAGAGAGGGGGGAAAGAAGAGAGGAGGACGAGAGAGGAGAGGGAAGAGAGAGGAGAGAGAAATAGAGAGTGACAGAGTGAGAGAGAGGGGAAGAGGAGAGAGGAGAGAAGAGAGAGGGGAAGAAGAGAGAGGAGGAGAGAAGAGAAAGGAAAAGGAGAGCAAGAGAGGAGGAGAGAGGAGAGAAGAGAGGTGAGAGGGGAGAGAGAGAGAAGAGGGAGAGAGAAATAGAGGGAGAGGAGAAAGATATAGGAGAGAGAGAAGGAAAAAGGGAGAGAGAGAGAGGAGAAGGAAGAGACGTATGAGGAGGAGAGGGAGGAGACGAGAGTGGAGGAGCAGAGAGGAAAGAGGAAGAGAGAGAAGAGAGAGGGAAGAGACAGAGAGAGGGAAAGAAGAGAGAGTGGAGAGAGAAGAGAGAGATGAGAGAGAGGGAAGAGAGAGAGAGAGAGAGAGAGAGGGAGAGAAGAGAGAAGAGGAGAGACACAGGAGAGAGGACAAGAGAGAAGAGAGAAAGAGACAAAGAGAGAGGAGAGAGAAGGGAGAGGGGGGAGGAGAGAGAAGGAGAAAGAGGAGCAGAGGGAGATGAGGGAAGAGAGAAAGGAGAGAGGGAAGAGATAGGAGAGAGAAGAGAGAGAAGAGTAGGGGCACGGGTGGGCCCAACTGAAGTGGCACGGGCTTGAGGTCACGAAATGAAAGTGAGTTAAAGAAAAAGGCCCTACCAGTCGGGCCCTTTCAGCCCAATATAATAAAGAAAATAGCACCGCGGAGTGGAGTCCGTGAGTGAGTGAGTCTTCCACGCCCATCCATCTAAGGGAGGATGCGCTTTACTTGGCTTGATCTGCCCTCCGCGGGCCTTGGCCTCAAAAGCTCCCAAGTTTGGTGGACAAAATTTTTGGTTTACTACGACTTGAACTCTGTGGAGAGGCCATTTCTAAACCTCTACACTCCTTACCACTAGACCAAACCAGCCTTTTCTTGAAAATAGGGAACTCCATGCTTAGTTAAGGTCGGGCCTAATTAATCTAAGGATACTCTGTGATGTTCTAGAATGTTCTAATCTTGGAATGTCCTAGACCTGGCGTCGTTATAAGCACCTCTGAAGCCTAAAAATAGAAAGTTTCACTAAAAACAGGAAGCTTTAAACTTAGTAAAATGCCTCACAAAAGAATTGTTGATCACCTAGGTGCTTATGGTAAATTTAAAAAATAGAAAAAGTTTCAGTTCAAAAACAGAAAGCTTGAAACTGTAAATGAGAAATACCTGAATGTTCCAAATGTCATGGGTAAGCACCTCGCCTAAAATAGAAAGTTTCACCAAAAATAGAAGTTTTTTTGAAACTTGCAAAATGCTCAAAAAGAGAATGTGTTCTAGAATGTTGCAAATGCTCAAAGGTAAGCACCCCAGTCTCAAAATAGAAAGTTTCCAGTCTAAAAAATAGAGAGTTTGCTTAAACTTTGTAAAAGTCAAATGTAATGTCTTAGAATGTTTCGCATGCTCTCTAGGTAAGCATCCACTAAAAACGTAGCACGGTAGTCTAAGAACAGAAAACTTTGCTAAAACTCGTGAAAACTCAAATAGAATGTGTTATGAGTGTTCCAGATGCTATAGGGCAACCATCTATGCTCTAGAAGCACCCTAGCCTTAAAAGTAGAAATGCCTCAAAATAGAATATTCTGAGGTGCTACTTTGAAATCGGTAGTAAGTGTGATGTGGGTTGCAAATATGGGTAAACATCAACCTCCTCCCTCCCTCACATGATCCCAAACTCTTCTAGGTGGGGATGCTCCCAAAAAAGCTAGAGAGAAGAGAGGAGGAAGAGAGGAGAGAGAAGAGAGAGGAGGGAGAAGACAGAGAGAAATAGAAAGAGAGAGAAAGGCAGAGAGAGAGGAGAAATAGAGAGAGGGAGAGAAATAAGACATAGGGAAATAGGATAGAGAGAGAGGAGAGAGATAGAGATAGATAGGAGGGGAGAAATAGAGAGAGAGGGAGAGAGAGTAGGGAGGAGAGGAGAGAGGAGAGAGGGAGAGAGGAGAGGAGAGAGAGAAGAGAGGAGAGGCAGGAGAGATAGGAGAAAGAGAGAGGACAAGACAGGAGAGAGAGAGGAGAGAGAGGAGAAAGGAGAGAGAGAGAGAGAGAGGGAGAAATAGAGAGAGGAGAGGGGAGAGACAGAGGAGAGAGAGGATAGAGGAGAGAGAGAGAGAGGAGAGAGGAGATAGAACCCTTCTAGAATGTTCTAGCCTTGATGATCCTAGAACCTTCTAGAATGTTCTAGAACGAAGCCAGAGAGAGGAGAGTGAGAGGAGAAAGAAGAGAGAGGAGGGAGTGGAGGGGAGAGAGAAGGAGAGAAAGGTGAGAGAGAGGAGAAAGAGAGAGAGAGGAGAGAAATAGGAGATAGAGAAATGAGGATAGAGAGAGGAGAGATAGAGACAGAGGGGAGAAATAGAGAGAGATGGAGAGAGAGATAGAGAGAGAGGAGAGAGAGGAGAGAGGAGAGAGAGAGAAGAGAGATAGGAGAGAGAGGAGAGAGATAGGAGAGAGGAGAGAGGAGATAGGAGGAGGAGGGGAGAAATAGAGAGAGAGGAGAGAGAGGAGAGGAGAGAGGAGAAGGGAGACCCTTCTTAGAATGTTCTAAAAAAGCTAGAGAGAGAAGAGAGAGGAGGAGGAGGAGGGAGGAGGGGAGAGAGAGAAGATAGAGGGAGGGAGAAGGAGGATGAGAAATAGAAAAGAGAGAGATGTGTGAGGGAGAGGGGCTTAAATAGAGAGAGAGGACAGAAATAGGGAGATAGGGAAATAGGAGATAGAGAGAGGAGAGAGATAGGAGAGAAATAGGAGAGAGAGGAGAGAGAGAGAGATGAGAGAGAGGAGGAGAGAGGAGGGAGGAGAGAGGGAGGAGAGACAGAGGAGGAGGAGAGAGGAGAGAGGCATGGGAGAGAGGAGAGAAATAGAGAGAGAGAGAGAGATGGAGAGAGAGAGGAGAGAGGAGAGGAGAGAGGAGAGAGGAGAGAGGAGAGAGAGAAGAGGAAAAGGGAGGAGAGGAGAGAGGAGAGAGGAGAGAGAGAGAGAAGAGAGGAGAGAAAGGGAAGAGGGAAGAGAGAGGAGAGAGAAGAGAGAAAGGAAGAGGGAAGAGAGAGAGGGAAAGAAGAGAGATGAGAGAGAGAGGAGAGAGAGAGGAGAGAGAAGAGAGGAAGAGGGAGAGAAGAGAGAGAGAAATAGAGAGGAGAGAGAGAAAGTTAGGAGGAGAGAGAGAGAAGGGGAGCATGGGAGGAGAGAGGTAGAGAGAAGAAGGATGGAAGAGAGAGGAGAGAGAGACAAGGAGAGAGAGAGAAGAGAGAGAGAACAAAGAGAGAGAGAAGAGAAAGAGACGAGGAGGAGATGAAAGGAAGAGATGGAGAGAGAGGGAGAGAGAAAGAAAGGACCCAAGGGGAGGACAGAGAAGAGAGAGAAGAAAGAGGGAATAGAGAGGGAGAGAGAGAGGAGAGGGAAAGAAGAGAGAGGGAGAGAAGATAGACAGAGAAGAGGGAAGAGGAGAGGAGAGAGAGGAGGGAGAGGAAAGAAGAGAGGAGAGAGAAAGAAAGAATAGAGAGGGAAGAGAGGGGAAAGAAGAGAGAGGAGGAGAGAGGAGAAAGAAGAGAGGGAGGAGAGAGAAGAGAGAGAAGAAAGACAGAGGGAGAGGAAAGAGAGAGGGGAAAGAAGAGAGAGAGAGAGAACAGAGACTGAGGGAGAGAGGGAAGAGGAGAGAAACAAAGAGGAGAGGAGAGAGAAAGAGAGGAGGGAGGAGAGAGAGAGAGCAGAGAGGAAAGAGATAGGAGAGAGAAGAAAAAGAGGTGAGAGAGAAAGATGAGAGAGAGGGGAGATAGAGGGGAGAGAGAGAAGAGGAGAGAGAGAGGAAGACGTAGCGGGGAAGGAGGGAGATAGAGAGAGAGAGAAGATAGAGAGAAGAGAGCAGAGAGAGATGAGGGAAGAGAGAGGAAAGAGGGAGAGGAGAAAAATAAAACAGGAGAGAGAGAGAGAGAGAGAGAGAGAGAGAAGAAGAAGAAGAAGACTAACAAGAAGAAGAGAGACACTGTGGAGAGGGGACAGAGAGAAGAGAGAAAAGAGACAAAGAGAGAGGAGAGAGAAGTGAGAGGAGGGAGGAGAGAGAAGAGAGAGAGAGATAGAGGGAGATGAGGGAAGAGAGAGGAGAGAGGAAGAAAAGAGGAGAAATGTTAGTAGAGAAGAGGAGAGAGGAGAGAGAGGAGATAGGGCACAAGTGGGGTTCAAACTCTGAGGCTTAGGCTGGCCGGAGGTCGCCCAGCCATGTGGGAGTTAAAAGAAAAGGTCTCGGTCATTGGGCCGGCCTTTCTAGTGGGTAATAAAAAATACCGCTAGACCTAATGTGGTCTCCAATCTCCATCGACGGCCTGCGGAAATGACAATACTACGTATCCTGACTTAAATCCTAACCAAGATTTTTCACGCCACCATCAAGCAATCTCAGGCCGCCCCCTTTTCAACTACTTCATTCAAAATTTTATGTTGCATGGTGGATTCGGAACTCAAGACTAGCCCCTACCCCCACCTCCCAACCACTAAACTGCTAGCATTTTCAACAAGAGGTCATGCTGAAGCTAAGGCTGGGGCAATGGGAAATTCTTGGTTAATTAAAAGCCTTGATGATCCCAGAAACTTAGAATGTTCTAGAATGGCCAGAGAGAGAAGAGAAAGATAGAGGGGAGAAGGGAGAGGAGAGAGAAGAGAGAGGAGGGAGAAGAGGGAGAGAGGAATAGAAAAGAGAGAAAGGTAGAGAGAGGGGGGAGAAATAGAGAGATAGGGAAGAGAGAGAAGGGAAGAAGGGGAGAGAGGAGAGCAGAGAGAGAGAGAGGGAGGAGGAGAGAGAGAGGAGAGGAGAGAGGAAGAGATAGAAGAGAGAGGGAAGAGAGGAGGAGAGCAGAGAGAGAGAGAAGAGATAGAAGAGAGAGGGGGGAGGAGGAGAGGTGAGGAGAGAGGGAAAGAAGAGAGAGGAGAGAGAAGAGGAGATAAGAGAGAGAGGAGAGAGAAGAGGAAAGGGGAGAGGGAAGAGAGGGAGAGAGAGAAAGATAGAGAGGAGGGAGAAATAGAGGCAGAGAGAGAGGAGAGAGAAGAAAAAGTGGGAGAGAGGAGAGAGAGAGAGAGGAAAAGAGGATGTAAAAGAGAAGAGAGAGAAGAGAGAGAAAGATAGAGAGAGAGGAGGAATAGATGAGAGGAAAGATGAAGAGAGAGACTGAGAGTCCAAATTAGAGAGAGAGGACACAAGATAGGAGAGAGAGAAGAAACCCAGGGGAGAGATAGGGAGAAGAGAGAGGGAGAGAGAGAGGAAGAGGAAGATAGAGAGAGGAGAGAGAGAGGAGAGAGAAGACAGGGGACAAGCCAGAGAGAGACAGAGAGAGAGAGAAGAGAGAGGGAGGGAGGAGAGAGAGAGAGAGAGAGAGAGAGCGAGAGGAGAGAGAAGAAAGAGAAGAGAGGGAAGAGAGAGAGGAGAGAGAGAGAGGGGAAAGAAGAGAGAGTGAGAGAGAAGAGATAAGAAAGAGAGGAAAGAGAAGAGGGAAAGGGAGAGAGAGAAAGACAGAAAGAGAGAGAGAAAATAGAGAGGAAAGATGGGCAGAGAGAGAAGGAAAAAGGGGGAGAGATAGAGGAGAGAGGAGATAGAGAGAGGAGAGAGAGAAGAGAGAAGACAGAAAGGGGACAATGTGAGAGAGATAGAGAGAAGATAGAGAGAAGAGAGGAAAGAGAGAGATGAGGGAAGAGAGAGGAGAGAGGGAGAGATGAGAGAAAAGGGAGAAGAGAGAGAAGAGATAGGAGAGAGAAGAGAGGGGGGGAGAGAGAGAGGAGATAGGAAGAGAGAGAGGGAGAGGGAGAGAGAAGGCTGAGATAGGAAGAGAGAGAGGGAGAGAGAAGAAAGAGGAGGAGGAAAGAGAAAGAGGAATAGAAAGAGGAGAAAATAGAGAAAGAGGGAGAAATTAGGAAAGGAGGAAGAGGGAGAGGAGGGTAAAGACAAAGAGCAAGAGAGGGAGAGAGAGGGGAGAGAGAGGGAGAGATAGGAGAGAGGAGAAAGAGAGGAAAGAGAAGAGGAAAGGGGAGAGAGAGAGAGAAAGATAGAGAGAGAGAGGAGAAATAGAGAGAGAGGAGAGATAAGAGAGAGAAGGAAAAAAGGGGAGACAGAGGAGAGAGGAGAGAGAGAGAGAAGAGAACAAAAAGGGGGATACAGAGAGATAGAGAGAGAGAGAAGATAGAGAGAAGAGAGAGAGAGAGATGAGGGAAGAGGAGAGGAGAGAGGGGAGAGATGAGAGAAAAGGGAGAAGAGAGAGAAGAGATAGAGAGAGAAGAGAGAGGGGGGGAGAGAGAGGAGAGATAGGAAGGAGGAGAGAGGAGAGGAGAGAGAAGAGAGAGACTGAAGAGAGAGGAGAGAGAAGAGAGAGAGAGGAGAAAAGAGGAAAAGAGGAAATAGAAAAGATAGAGAAAAATAGAGAAAGAGGGGAGGAAATAGAAGGAGAAGAGAGGGAGAGGTAAAGCATAAAGAGAGCGCGTAAGAGAGGAGAGAGGGGAGAGAGAGGAGAGATAGGAGAGAGGAGGAGAGGAGAGAAGAGAAAAGGAGAGAGGAAAGAGACGCAAGAGAGAGAGAGAGGAGAGAAGAGAGGAGGAAGAAGGAGAGAAAGGGGAAAAGACAGGAGAGCTGTGAAAAGACAAAGAGAAGAGAGAAGAAAGAGAAGAGAGAAAAGAGAGGAGAGAGGGGAAAGAAAGAGAAAAGAGAGGGAGGAGAAGAGAGAGGAGAGGGAAGAGAGAGGGGAGGTGAGAGACATAGAGGAAAGAAGAGAGAGGAGAGAAGACAAAGGATGAGAGGAGGGAAAGAGAGGAGAGGGGAAAGAAGAGATAAGGAGAGATAGAGAGAGAAGAGAGAAAGGGGAGAGGGAAGAGAGGAAAGAGAGAGAGAGGGGACAAATGAGAGAGAGGAGGGAGGAATAGTCCCAGAGATACCAAACTGAGGCGAGGCCCTGAGGAGCCGAAACAGAAAGGGGTTCAAAAGAAAAGGGCACATGTGAGCTCAAATGAAGGAATTTTGAGGGGCCGAGCCAGGAATGGTTAATAGGCAGCAGCCACAAAGCCGGGCCTTTCTAGTATATATGAGATTTTTTTTTGTGTTCACAAACGCAAAATGGGATCTGAAGCGCTAAAATTACAAAAATTTATACAACTGTGAAGGACACACGGCATCATTTAATCGCTATGTGATATCCCTGATCCTTCATGCCAAGTGAAGGTCCTTAAAGTTATATAGCCAGTGGACCGCCGTATGTAGCAAAGCACAAGCTGGCGCCACTCAAAATCGCACGCCCAGCCTCTTGTAATGCAAGTGACCGCGAAGGCTTGAAACCGCGCAAGTCGGTCTTGAATTTTTGTGCGCATCTCCGCACGAAAGAAGGTCGGAAGGTAATTTCTAGAAGGTCGATACTGGGCGCATCTGGTAGAGTTGCTCAGCGTCGAACCGTGGGCTTCCGCGGCCAGGTCGCTTTGAGCTTAATTAACGGATTTACCGCCCGCCGCGATGCTTGCGGCGCTTCCACGACGTAATTCTTTCTCCATTTACGTCTGCAGCGATCCGCGCAGGCTGGTTCAGTGCACCCACCTTTAACCGTCTGTAGATTTGGTCCTTTCGGCCGGCACCCGCCCGCCGATTGCCGCGGTTTCGTCGAAGGTATCCGCGCCACCGGTCGTCCGGGACTCAACGCTCACACTCAGGTCCCGGCCGTCATCAAAATTTTGCCGCTGCCCCCTCTGTCGATGGCCTGCTGTGTTCTCCGCCGCGGCTCACTTTGCCGCCATGGGAGCCGCCTTCCTTTGAGCCGCCTTCTCGGTTCTTCAGCCCCGCTCTCTCTCTCCAAACGACTGAGCACGCCAAGCAATTCAAGATGATACCGGACCGCCGCGTCTCGCATATCTTCTTTGATTCCTAGATGGCACTCGGCTTAAACCGGCGAACATCAAAAGCCGAAACTATTGAGGCTTTCTATTCCGCAGTAAGGTAAGTAGTATCTTCGAGGTAAGTATACTTAATCTCTCAAATAGTAAAAAAGTTTATCCATCCTTAGGTCCCGTGAGCCGCCATTCTGCAAGTCTTCTAGTCGGCCGCATATGATCTTTCCGAAGCGCTGTCTCGTAATTAAGCTCCACAGTATTCTCATCCTGGGTTCCGCCAAAGGGTAAAACTTCACTGACGCCCATGCATGGTCTGGGTTGTCAATAAGAGAGTGTAGTCCCGCCTTGCTCAACTTGGAGGAGGAACCGTCAAGCAGGTAGTGAAGATAGGTAGGGAACTCTCCGCCCTCGACAAAATGTCGGACAAAAGATTGAGTATTAGTATCTACTGCTAATTTCGCCTCCCCAGATTTAATTAGGCGGCAAACAACCCAAACACATATCCAGCTTCTTCAGTAGATCTTACGGTCACCTGAAGCGCCGGGCATGCTCGCATTCTTAGCGTGGAACAACAAGGGAGAAGGGAAAAGAGGCTTCAAGCTAAGGCTGGGCACTAAAGGGTAAGTGAAGGCACCTGCAGGTGCAAGTGAGGCGGAGGTTGGCTTATGGCGGATTTGGAGCTTAGGTCCCAAGCAGGAAGGAAAAGTTTCTAAGAACACACCGAAAAGACATTAATTTCAAAAATACCCAATGAATTTTTACCTTTATTAAAAATTTAAGAAAAAAAATATTTTTAAAAAAAAAATTTTTAAATTGAAAGGTGATAAAATACGCCATGTAATCGTATGGGGTGCCGACGCGTTTATACTATTTTATTTTCAAAAGAAAACACCCTCGGATACCTTTTGTTTTTCTGTATGTAAATTGCAGTCTGCTTTTGCCTCTAGATAGAGTGCTTCCTCAGGGTATTTGAGAAGGTCTCATCCATTGGAGCCGCTTCATCCGGAAGCCTACAAAAAGTTATATTCTAAACTTGGGTCCCCAGCGGCCTGTAGACTCCGAAATTAACCTAGCACCAAATCAAACACAGACTAAAGAATCAATGTTAATTCTCCTACCACTGAATCCATGAAGTTAGGGCTTGGTTATGATTGAATCCCAAATCACGGCTCAGATACTCCACTCGTGACGCCCTCAGGAATATATGCAACATACCCCACATATGAGCATTGACTTTTCTCCATGCATGCAATGCTGATGGAGTAGGCTCCTCCATTATCTATACGGATGCCTCAAAGAAGACAAGGGCCCGCCCACGCCTTCGCTGGGCTCCTACGGCCGCCAAGTGACATGGGTATTAAAGCACACAAAGATAAATCACATATAAAATAACCACCACCTAAGGGTGGCATCATCCAAATACCAACTGCAAGAATATACATCTAAACCTTAAGAAAACACCAACCCATGGTTCTACCCCTGCTCGCACTCCAAAGGAGGATCACCCACGCTAGGCCTCAAGAGATCAGCGTAATCGACTATACGGCGTTGGTCGGCACAGAACGGCTGTGGTTAGCGTTCACCCAAAGCCTCCTCGCGGCACACGGTGATGGGTCAATTCACGCCATGGCGCCGCTATAGCTCCTGGTGACCAGCTCGAGGCACCTCGCTGAAGCCTACCAGGTTCATAAAGCCCACCGATGAGGCGTGTCGCAAAGCCCCTTCCGTAATCACGCTGGCTCCATGGGCGAAGCAGAGAATACGCGTCACATCGCTGACCTCTCAGCATCCGCACTGGCACTTTACCGCCTCTAAATTCTACTCAGTGCAAGGTGCTCCATAATGGATCACACCTCTACACCCGGGGAGTGTCGACTCCATACCGCTCCTTACGCGACCGCTATCGCCCAGCTCGCTATAGGGAGTCCTTGTGAGCCTTTGGTGTCTCTGCAAGACCCACCTCCACTTCACCACTCAGAAATTCTTTGTCCGCGCGTTTTCGCACTATGCATCTATGACCCGGTAATTTTTTGTGCACGTGTCATATATAACGGATAATACAGTAGGCTCTCATCTTTTAGGAGCATACTACAATAAATAGCCTCTCAGGTTCTCTACCTTAATCCCCATTTTAGAGTAACACTAGGCTAACAAACCACTAGTCCATCCATAAGCAAAACCAGAATATATATATGTGAGAATCCTACTTTACAATCAAGGGTTAGTTCCACGAGTAAACACGCAGAGAACAGACCAACAATTCCAAACAACAGGTGTTCAATGTGGGCGCTATCCTAGAATTACAACTACATTAGCCACCCACCGTATTTCCGCCTGAATCTGCTGGCTTAGTTGGGGACCAGACCGGCTTGGTCTGGTGTTCAGCCTTTTGTGTGATTCTAAGGTGGCTTTCTCGTCACAAGGTGGCTTCCACACCGCTTCAAGGTGAGTTGTATGATATAGTGGTGATCCACCCTATTGATCCCAATTAGCATTACTATGTTAACCACCCAGGCTATCATATTTCTTCCTCAAAACCATATAATTAATTTACTCATGGTTTTAAATAATATTACCTTAATTATAGGTTATTATTGTTAATAACAAATTAGCATAGCTAATTTAACTCTTTACGCGGAACTACCTAGGTTCCTATACCCCATGTATGTGATAACCCCTCAAGACGCGGTCAACATATTTTATATCTGAGTACCGATAAATACTTGGAACGCCACAATGTTCTATCCTCTTTCCACATTCTAACTCCCGAGAATCACGGAAGCCATACCTTATGTAGGACGCATTTTCTATTGCATAACAGCCAATCTCATGCCATCTTAAATTTGAAGAGCAACGGTTCAAGATGCCCAACTAGGCGCTATTCTCATCGTGATGAAATCCTTCACAAAAGCTTCCAATTTGGAACTTCATCAACAAGTATGGAATTGAGATTTTGCATTGCACCTCACAACAAGTAAAGTGCAGCTCGTAGTGTCATAGCATCCATGAAATCATATCAAGGTTGAAAATTTCCAAATAAAGCATCAATATCATCATGGGTGGCACACCATCATGAAAGCCCACTTGGATCTCACCAAAGACCCCGCTTTCGCAGCCAACAAGATAGTATGAAAGACATACCTATTTTGTTTCAGCTCACGGTATTTATCAAGTTCCAAATAGAGATTTCGGGAAGAGGGTTGAACACCTTAGATTCACAGTTGAAGTATTTGGCAATACCGCCATGGACGAAGTTTGTTCTTCAAAGGATTGATATCCTGATCGCCAGGTCCATTTGCAATATGCAGGCTTACTTCCATGGTACGATATCTTGTCCTCTGTACCACCCAAGTTATGCAATATCTCAGAAAGTGAACCAATGTGGAAGTTTGAACTATCTTCCAGGCAATCGTAGAAAATGAACGGCATAGGCATGACCACCATGCCCATGAGTCAAAGCCATGCTCAAACTGCCTTCAAGCCGCATCACCTCTCCATGCATTTGCTGATGATGACTTCTAGGCACTCAAAGTTCAACCTCGATCCATCTTTATCATGTATTATATAGATGATTTTCTCAGGAGATCGCTGTGAATGCCTCCACGCAGATGGATTCTTCGCAAGAGCGCTGTTTTAGCATATGAGCCCGACGCTGAATTTGCAAGAAGATTTCGGGCTCTCTCTTGTATCTTTGTTTTTCTAGCTCGCTAATTACCACAGATGTTGCATTTAGAGTATACGTATTTTTTGCAATGCTAACATTCGGAAATTCTCTTTTCCATATACTATAAAAAGAGTTCAAGGGGCTGTTCCCTTTAAGCTCTTCAACGATCACATTCAACTTTATGTATGCTTCTACTTCAAGAATGGAAGGAAGCTTATGCACATTTTTTCTTTTTTACATCACTCTTACCTCTTTTGTTTCCTATGGGGAATACTTTCAGCATTCTCCCAAATGAATCTCGCTTCAGCACGATTCAAGGGCCAATGTAAAGTGCATCTAGGCTTCTTAGAGCCCGTATTACCATGTTTAGCTAGCTTTCCACCGCTTCAAATCTATTTCTCCATTTGTAAAATGTCACACTCCACCTATACCGCAAAGCCATGCGCCACCCACCCGCATGTAATTGCATCCCCTGTTGCACTATCCCTGTTTTCCTTCTCCTCCGCAAGTCACACCAAGACGTCAAAAAATACGCAGAACCTTGCATCAGGTGCGAAGTTACGAGATAAAATTCTTTTCTCTTCATTCAATGCATTATGATTTTCAGGAGATAAGGCGACAATGCTCTCAATGCGGTATTGGCTTCTGCCGGGGCGTTGCTCTGGCATATAGGCAAGCGTTGAATTGCAGATTTGATCTCTCTGCAATATCTTTTTGTTTTCAGCTTACGCGCGTAGTGCCTTGGGATGTTGCATTTAGAAGAGGCTGTATTTTTGCAGTACTATCATCCCCGGAAATTCTCTTTTCCATATACTATAAAAAGAGTTCAAGGCTCTGATTTGGAATTTCTGTAAGCTCTTAGCATTTGCACCAACTTCTTTATGTATAAGCTTCTTACTAAGAGATGGAATGAAGCTTCTTTTATTTTTCTCTTACATCATCTCACACTCTTTTGCTCCTATGGGGAATACTTTCAGCATTCTCCTAAATGAATCTGTCTAGCACGCATTCAGTGGCCAATGTAGCAGATCTAGGCTTCTTAGAGCCCGTATTACCATGTTTAGCTAGCTTTCCACCTGCTTCAAATCTATTTCTCCATTTGTAAAATGTTGACTGACTGATACCTAAAGCCATGCGCCACCCAGCCAGACAGAATTGCATCCCCTTGAGCACTATCCTGTTCTCTCCTTCTCCTGTGTAAGTCACACTCAGCACGTCAAAAAAATACGTAACCCTTGCATTGTATGGTTGAGATAAAAATTCTTTTCTTCATTCACGTACTTGATGCTTGGTAAGTTTCTTGTTGCAAGTATTTTTGCAGCAGCTTGACTTCATAAACTTGTTGATGGAACTTGTGGAGCATAGCCTTTCCTCTTTGCTCTTTCCCTTGGGCTCTCTTGGAATTCTATTTGTGTAAGTATACTTCCTTTTTCATTTGAATTAAGCCTGAATGTTGTCCTCAAATGATTCTAGCTCTATATCCTCATTTTCTTTAGCTTCTCGAGCTTGCAGATGTTGTGAGACAGTCCTTCCATCCTGCAACATCACATCGCTATTTTTCCACCGAACAAGTGAATTCTCACTTGGCCTTTCTGCACAAGCATGACATCTCAGATCCTCTATCATTAGTTCAGGAAGCACCTTTCCAACACAAAGGCCAACCTTTGTGTTTCTTAAGAATTCATCATCAACGGCATCTTGTGGATCACTGAATAAAACTATGGCTTCTGCATATTTAGTTCGGAGTACAAGAATGGAGAATGTGGCACTGCATGTCCAAGAGTTCTGTTCTTGAGTAACTAGGTGGTGGCTCATCATCATCTGATGGTATTCTGCGAACAAACCGAGTAGCTAAATCCACTGATGGATCAAACTCTTCATCTGCATCTGACACTGCCTCCACAGATTCTATGTATGAGTTGTGTGAGGTAGGTATCCCCATGTCTGATCTTGGTGTCTCAACATGGGCTGCATCAATGCCATGAAAACGTATATCGCTTCAAGGCCATTCGATGAATGTGCCCACAGCCTCTACAATATTATCTGCACCCGCACATCCAATCGGAAGCACGTGAGTTGGCACCACAGCCTCGGTAACTTGCACAGCTACGTTCAGTGCATCGATATTCTTCCCATGGATGCTACTTCTATTTAGCCAATGACCTCTGCCAACAACAACATTGTCACTGCATAAGTTCACCATATGCTCTGTGTTGCTTATTGGCTGATATGAAGGAGAACTGGGTGATGACGATGTAGAGGGACTACTACGCAGGTTGGGGGTTTCGGTATTAGATGTTCCAGATGATACAGATGAAACATCTGCACAGATTCTCACGTCATTTCGAGGCCATTCGATAAATGTGCCTACGGCCTCAGCAACATTATCTGCGCCTGCACATGGAACGGGAAGCACATGGGATGGAATTATGGCTTCAGTGACCTCCACGACTACATTCCTAAAGTCAATGTTCTTTCCATGTAGGTGCCCTCTATGCAGTTCATGTCCCCTGGCAACAACCATATCACCACAGAGGAAGTTCTGCAAGGTCCTTTTCTTGCAAGCATACAATGACACAGACATTGTTAGAAACCCCGCGGAAATGACCAGAAAATGTAGACAAAACAGTCAAATGGCGCTGGGCGCAGTCGCGCCATTTGAACAAATGGCGCAGTTCTCAAATAGAGCGACTGCGCAATTTGAACGAATGGCGCACCAGCGCCATTTGGCTTTCTTAGGATGCGAAAACTTAGAAAAGCAAATTATAGATTACTACGGATTACTAAAGATTACTACAGATTATTACAGATTACTACATATTACTATAGATTACTACAGATTACTACAGATTACAGATTACTACAGATTACTACAGACTACAGATTATTACAGATTGCTACAGACTAGAAACATTATTCTCAGATTGCTACAGACTAGAAACGTTATTCTGCACTTGTAGGAGAAATTGCTGACAGTTAACAGACTAAAACAGAACAGTCACTAACTTTGGGGTCATTGTAGATCGAGAATCTGCCATTGAAAGAAGGGAGGAGCCTTGAATCAAAGAAGCGCCTTCAATCTAGAGGAAGCGTCTGCTATCAAATGAAGCGCCTGCTAACCAACTGAAGCGCCTGCAACCAACTAAAGCGCCTGCAAATGAAGGTAGCGCCCAAAGAAGCGCCTGCTGGACAAAGAAACACAACTCAAACAACTCTCCTGAAAAACCAATGCCTAAGGCGAAATAGACGTCTGACGAGTGCCCTGCTTTGGCGGCCAAGTCCTCCCAGGCGCAAGTACCTGCGAATGTTGAAGCAAGGTCGGGGAGCATAAAATCGCAACCTGCGACTACGAGGACGAAAGCGTCTTCTGTTTACCATCTCTGTACACAATATATGCGAAAAATAATTAAGTTTATTATTCGGCGGACGGGCGGGGAATTCAAATTTTAAAATTCAAGTGACGAGCGGGCGGGAAATTCAAATTTTGAAATTCAAGTGGCAGACGGGGGCGGACGGACGGACGGGCGGGGACGGACGGGCGGGCCAAATCTTTTCGGGCATGTCAAATTTTCGACGGATTCTCTCTCTTCATTTCATTTCTCTCATTTCGTTTCATTCGCTCGAAATTTTCTTTTCTGCTTCCGCCAGCGCCCAGCGTGTTCTGCCTTCTCTCTCTAGCGCCTGAGCTTTCTCTCTCTAACGCCTTTGTCTTTCTCTCTCTAGCGCCTTCTAGTAGCGCCTGTTGATCCGGGAGCTCCAGGAAAAAAAGTGGAGTAGATTTTGTACGCTCCGTGTACGCTGCTTGTACGGTCGCAAATACGATGGCCTCAGGCTCGGATTCAGGTTAGTTCTTACTGTTTTACGTTTTTATCCCAGGTCTTAAAGGACAAATAGCGCGACCGCGTTGTTTCGTGTATCCAGGTGTCTAGGAGTGTTAGTTTCAGTGGTCTGTCTGTCAGAAATGGTGCGTCCGCACCATTTCTTTGGGATGTGTTAGTTTTGGGGTTAGTTTAAAGCAGATGTAGTATAATGTAAATAGCGGTGGAGCCATTTACATGTGAACAGCGCCGGTGGCGCCATAACGCTGTTCACATGTAAATGGCGCCACTGCGCTATTTACATGTACAGTTACTTTACACGTCTTTTTGGATTGGGTTAGCGTTTCATGGTTTGATTGTTAATTAGTTTTTTTTTGTGAAGCTTCGATGTCCAAGTCCAAAAACGTTGTGACAGAAAAGACCGTGGTCATGGCTGGAAGGCGATACCTCTGGAGGAAGGTGTCGACCCTACAAAGGGCAACAAGAGGCGAGAACTTTGCCTTCTTGCAAAGTCGAGTAGTGCTGAACAGGGGCAGGACGTTGTGCTGCAGCTTGGCATCATTGTCAACATGCGAGAGGTGAAAAAGCAGGAAAGAATAGACTTCCTTGGTTGCACGGTGGAGGATCCCCTAAATTGCACTATTGATCTGTACTGCATGGACTGGCAGAGTTATGATCCACAGATGATGGAATCTAGCATCAAGGACCAGACACTATCTGCCAAGAGAAAAGGGTGAAAGCATGTTAGGGTGTCCCTTAAAAAGTATTATTTAGTGACTAAAAAGGTACCTAAAAAGGTACCCAGGACTGGGTACTGGGTACCTGTGTAATATGTCAATAAAAGGTACATTTTAGAACTTTTATATATATTTTGGGCTTAGATAGCGTTATATTTATCTTACCTTTAAATATTAACACGTCCTTGACTTTTATTTTGGACTTTTGTACTAGTTTTAATGAAAAGAAAAATGAGAAAGTACCCAGTTCTAAAGTACCTAGTGTATGTACTTTTGCAGGTTCCAAAAGTGGTACACCCTAACATGCTTTTACCCAAAAGGCTGGCCGTTGTCTTCATATGAAAGCAGAGAGGCTGCTGCTATTAACGGCACGGTCGAGCTCCTTAGAGGATTTGGCATACTCCGTTCAGCCATGGACACATCAAAGAACTCATTGTCACATATTGTCAAAGCCAAGACCTCTGGCAATATGCTTGCTCTGATGGACAGCACGTGGCTGCTCGTGGAGATTACAAAGAAGGATGGGAAGAGAAAGCCAAACGTAAGGCAAGCCAAACCCAAGAAAGGAGCCCTCCGTATAGACCAGGCAGAAAATGAGGAAGAGGAGCGAAAGAAAGACGAGGAGAATCCGGATGCCGACCATCAGCGATCACCTTCCAAGTCTCCTATCAGGACTCCTATCGGTTCTCCTATCAGGTCCCCGCCCAAATGAGATTCAGAGAGAACGGTTAGTGATATTAAAACATCCTCCCCACTTCGGAGAGGTAAAGGGGATGCAGCAACCGCTGATAGCATTCCGGCTAAAAGGAAGAGGGAAAGAAAGAAGGAGATGAGGGTCAGAAAGCTGAAGAAACTGGAAAATCTGGAGGTGCCTTTTGAGCTAAAGATGGACCTGATGCCGAGATGGAGTTGGCAGAGGAAACTTAAAAAAAATACAGCAGTACAGTCACATGTTTCCTCTATGTGTAACTTATCTAAGAAAAGTATCCATCTGGGATATGGAAGAGGCACCTCCAAACATGACAGCACGAGTTGTAAATCTTGAACATGTCAGGAAACTGTGCAAGTCATTTGCTGAAGCTCCCCATCCAGTCTTCACGCTGGCAGATGTGGTGCCCTTTGATCCAGATACAAAGCAGCTCGTACCATGGTCACAAGAATCTGAACTGGTAGGTAGGAGGTTCTACATCATCAATGGCAACCATTTTGTCTCAGCCGCTCAGCTCGTGTGTCAGAAGTTGGGGACATAAGATGCCAGAATAGAACTCAGAAAGATTTACACTTACAGATTCTGCAGAGTTCTTTCTGGAACACTGAATGACTTGGACCTTCTTCAGCTCAGTGTGGATGTCAATGACATTGTAGCCAGGACGGTGTTCAAGGAGCCCTATGCAGATCAAATACACCACCTGCGGAGGCAATATCAGGAGTGCAGGAAACCAGCACCAGCAGAAAAAGGGCAATCGAGAAGCGACGATTACAAGGTATGTACCCATCTATTTGCTTTACGTGCCATTTGATGTCAAATGGCGCTGCGCCACTGCGACATTTGGCATCTGATACAATTAAGGGGTCTTAGAGACTAGGAAAACATGAATGATAATAATATAACAGCTTCTCTTAAGAACAACACAAAGGGATGGATCAAGGCTTATTTCCCTAGCACAAGATCATCCGATTACAACAGTTTAAGGGCTTATGAATGTTTCAGACAGAGGAGCCCAAAGATTAAAGGCTCGTCTCAACCACCTGGTTGCACAAGGGAAACAGATGTTATGCTGGCCGGGAGCTCTAAGGCAGAACCCCAAACTTAATCAGGCGTTTACAGGCCGGATCTGACATGGCAGCCGAAGATCGGAATACTGAAGCTGGATTGGGAACAGATGTCTTCTGAGACTGAATCTTTGCCGGCCTCTTCTATTTGTAGCCAATCGAGCCTATTTTCATCAGGTAAAGGCCTTCTTCTCTGCTATTCTGGTCGCTGCCGAGATTCTCCCCTTTTCCATTGAAAAGGTCTTCACAAAATAGCTCTCGACCCGACCCCTTTTTCATGCAAAAGCCACCTGGGAAAAGGCCGGCACTGTTCCGGATTTGCCCTTTTGTTAGTTCACGACCCCAACTTATTGTATTAGCCAACATTTGGCGTTTATAGAAGCCCTTTGTCCATCTAGTATTTTTAATGGCTCCCCTTGGCAAATCGTATAAACCATTGGAATGTTATCGTCCCTTGGCAATTTCCTTAGTCTTTTTACTTTGGATCGCTCCCCCTAGCCTGCTCCATATCAATCCATCCCTTCTCAAGGTTGATCGCCCACGATCAACAAGATTCCAGAGATTTCTTATTCCTGCACAACTTAGAAATAATTACAGATATTCTTGTACTTCCAAAGTACTTGAATACCCCTCGTACCTCCAAGGTACAGATGTAATTTGTCAAGCCAATTGTGTTGCAACCACAAGTACTAATCTTCCAAGAATTACATCTTATGCTCTCTTGTCAAGCCGATTGTGCTGCAGTCACAACCACTAATCTTCCAAGAGGCATTCACAACTAGTATACCATGTTCAAGCCGGCTACGTTGCAATTGTAGTCACTAATCTACCATGGTATACACATTCAAAGTATCTATTCCTTATACCTTAAAAAAAAAACTACTCTTTACTCCTAATAAAGAATTTCACTTACAAAAGCTTCTGTGATCTCTCCAAGAAGAGGGGTCACTAGTTATTCATCCTAGAGTTCCCATTTGGAGCCATCTCTTGTCCTTAACGGCAGCTTTCTCTCGCTCCTCCTCATGGAAGCTTACTCTTTGTCGCTCCTCTCCCGCCTTTGAGGTCTCTCCCGCCTTCGAAGTCTCAACTATTGGCTCCACTGACTTAGGCGCCTCTAAAGCATGCATCTGAATAGTATGCTGGGATTTAGGAGGTTCAACTTTTGTAATACCTCCTTCTCCAAAAGGACAGTTCTTAATAAAATGCTTTCCCCCACATCTAAAGCATCCTCTTTTTGGTTCATTCTTTCTATTTGATGTGTCAATTTCCTCTTCCCTTCTTTCAGACGCATTGCTCTCTCAGTTGTACCTTCCATTGTACCTTTTCCTTTTGAACTGTCTCTCGGAGTCTTTATTCCCATTTTTCTTCTCTTTCTTTTTACTTTCTTCGTCAGAGGTACCCTCATCCCAAATATCCATCTTTCGCGTTTTGGGATCCAGCTTCCTTTCCACTGCAGATGCCATCTTTATAGCCCCATCTAAATCTTTAGGATCTAGGATCTCCACATCCTTACACCCACTAACATATTTTCGTAGAAGTTCCTCCCCATCTAGGTTCCTTATCAGTGCGGCCAAATGAGTAAACTTTGAGGTGTAAGACTGAATCGTTTCCTTGTCTTGTTGTTTTAATTGATCCCACACTCTTCTTAACTCACTTTGATAATTAGAAGGAAGGTATTGTGATTCGAATGCTTTCTTGAATTTTTCCCATGTGTCTATCTTAGGATTACACTCTCGTCGACCTTGCCACCAGGCTTGGGCTTGGTCTTTCAAATAGCTATCCATAGCTTGCAATTTTTCCACACCGCTTGCTTGCACTCGATCAAAGAATTTTTTCCATTGACTTAAGAAACTGACTACTTTGATTGGTCTCATCTTCCTCCCTTTAAAAGTAGGCATATCTACTTTCCCCAACATTTTCTGATCTTACTGGGATTGACTGACGGCGGTGGTGGAGGATTTACAGGAGGATCATTCGGCAGAGGTGGCTGCTGAGAAATATCCGGTAAGAAGCGATACAAAATAGCCAATTGCTCAATCTGCTTTTCATATTCCTGCTGATTAGCAGGTGTAGGCAATGCTATTTGAGATGCAATGTAACTAGCATTGGCTAAAGCTTGCTGATACTGACTATCAGAGATGTTGAAACGGTTTTGGGCCATTGATCAGATATGTGGATCGATAGGCTCTGATACCACTTGATACAATTAAGGGGTCTTAGAGACTAGGAAAACAGGAATGATTATAACAGCTTCTCTTAAGAACAAGAGCACTTGGTTACCACAACCAAGATATGGAGCATCCAGTTACCACCCAACCGGATCCAAAAACTAAGACAAATTCCAAGGGGTTTAACACAAAGGGATGGATCAAGGCTTATTTCCCTAGCACAAGATCATCCAATTACAACAGTTTAAGGGCTTATGAATGTTTCAGACAGAGGAGCCCAAAGACTAAAGGCTCGTCTCAGCCACCTGGTTGCACAAGGGAAACAGATGTTATGCTGGCCGGGAGCTCTAAGGCAGAACCCCAAACTTAATCAGGCGTTTACAGGCCGGATCTGACAGCAGCAGCCGGAGATCGGAATACTGAAGCTGGATTGGGAACAGATGTCTTCTGAGACTGAATCTTTGCCGGCCGCTTCTACTTGTAGCCAATCGAGCCTATTTTCATCAGGTAAAGGCCTTCTTCTCTGCTATTCTGGTCGCTGCCGAGATTCTTCCCTTTTCCATTGAAAAGGTCTTCACAAAATAGCTCTCGACCCGACCCCTTTTTCATGCAAAAGCCACCTGGGAAAAGGCCGGTACTGTTCCGGATTTGCCCTATTGTTAGTTCACGACCCCAACCTATTGTATTAGCCAACATTTGGCGTTTATAGAAGCCCTTTTTCCATCTAGAATTTTTAATGGCTATTTGTAATAACATGCTCCCCTTGGCAAATCCTATAAACCATTGGAATGTTATTGCCCCTTGGCAATTTCCTAGCCTGCTCCATATTAGCATCAAATGGCGTTGTGGCGCCATTTGCCCTCCTTTACTACATTCAAGCTCTAAGATATTTCGTTTGCCTTTCAGCATTACCTGCAAATCCAAGAATGTCAACAGGTTTGTTTTCATGCCAGACGACATTTACGCTCTCTTTCGCCAAATGTGGAATAAATGAAAAAAGAGGGAGCTGAAGGATAACAGGGGCCAAGCCATAGCAGTCAATTGGGCAAAGGATAGTGACTATTTTAGCGAAAACTACCTCAGATGCATGAGAGGCCTAGATTATGAAGATTGCAGGACTGTCCTCCAAGAAGCCATTAGAGGGGACATTTATGTAAAGGTCACATCCGATTATAAGGGTGAAATTTTTTTCAAGACCAGAGCACAGAACTTGAGGATTATTGCCTACATGAAGAAGGAGATACTCCACTTCATCCATGATCAAGTTGGCATCAAGTACAGAAAGTTTGAGGACTTGGGAAAGGTGTCCGACGGATTCCCAGATTCAGTCCTCCTATCTTGGGGTGTGATACATCATAGGTGGGTGACAGACGGAATACTGAAAGAGGGCGTCCATGGTCATGTGCCCTTCCGATTAGGTAGATCAATCCGTAAGATTCTTAAGCCCGAGGCCAAGAACGACTTCAAGAGATTTTATGTGGAGTGCGTTTCTAGTGGTGGGATTGTCCAGGATCCGATCGTGTTGCCTGCCAGCATGATCTGTTTGGATGCGAGGCAGATTACTCCGATTTGGGATCTCGCCACTCTGGCCAAATTCTTTGATGCTGCTTTTAAGATGACAGATGTAGAGACCTACTGGATTAGGCCAAAATATACCAGTCTCTTCGGTAGTGCCCTGGAGAGACTAGAATCCAGATCCGAGAGTTTTCTTAGGCATGTATGAAGAGGAAAGTGGACCTTCAACAGGTGGTGGCATAAAAGAGCCAACCGCTGTGGTTCTAGCCACCAGGATCTCTGCCCAAGCTCATCCTGATGAAAACCTGAATTTCAGGTTTTATGGTGAACATCCCCGGAAAGCACCTGAAGCTCCTAAGACCCCTAAAGAGGCAATTGGTGCCGAACCAGAGAATATGGCTAAGAAGCTCCTGATGGACAGGTTTAAATATGGTTGGCAAGGTATGGAAGAGGAATACTTGGTTCACAAGCAGGTTGGTCCTGCTACAACCGCATACCTTGTCGATAAGCTCTGCCCTCCAGGTAACTTTGTCCTGGATTTTTTTTTCTGCTGGGGCTTTTTCTAGGGCATCATTGCAGTTAAAAAGGAGCAGTGTGGCGTATGAGCATGATGTAGGAAAGGTCCAATGCATGATGGGGATTTTAGAAAGAATTGACAACGTCCTAAATCCCTTGCTTGCACCACCAGCCATAGACACTCGTCCAGTTTTGACACTGACTAGGACTCCTATAAAAGAGACATCACGTGCTGGTGGAGGAGAGACATCACAGGTTGGTGAAGGAGACACCACAGCATCTGGGAAAAAAGTGGTAGAAGCCACTGAAATACCCATTGACCTCAGTAAGATTAACCCGACTGATATTGATAAAGAGCCTGATAATGTTTTTGGTAAAGAATATTGAAAATCGATTTGCATCTGGCTGCCTCTTTTGTATATCTTACTTGTATAATAATACGATGCCTGACTTTATGCCTTAGCTTTATGTCAAAAATGATGTTGTATTCTATGACGATGTGTTGTCTACTCTATAAGAATAACGATTTTATTAAAGCAAATAGCGCAGAAGCGCCATTTGCAATGTGAATATATTGCAACAGACTGCGCGGCCGCGCTATTTGCTTGCTTATTTTCATATATTTCCTTTTGATTCATTTCATTTGCAGCGATTTTCTTGCTTTTTTCTTGCCATTTTTGTTTAAATTGCGCAACCTGGTTGTTGCACCCATCGATTTCCGCCCCATTTCGTCTCAAATACAACGGTTTTCATGCTAATTCTTGTGCATTTTTAAGTAGATAGCGCAGATTTGATTGCTGAATGTGTGAAAAAACAACGAACATAATCATTTCTAGCGAAAATGGAATTACAAAATTTCCAACTTTAATGAAACTGTGCTTATATAGCAAAATCGGATAAGACACCATGTCCTTGACAGTTGAGTTGTATGTTAAAAGGCCTTTTGCATCCTCTCTAGCTTTGCTAATCATGCTTTAGATGCTAGGATGCACCTGTTGCTTGCAAACATGGCAAAGGAAGCTCCCTGCATTTTAAGATCAACAAATTAATAATAGGATCGGAAGCGAAAATTGAAGCAAACATGGCAATGGAAGCTCCCTGCATTTGTGAGAACATTCCGGCAGTGACCACATAGCTTGCACTCTAACTTCTACACTGTGACGGCCCTACGAAGCGGAAATTCCATTCTCAAGAAAATGAACTTTATGCCCTTCTTGTAGGTCACTTCATGAAACCAGAAGGTGGTAAGCCCCAACCCAAATGGCAAAATGAGTCCTCACAAATTATAGCCATGATCTTGGAGATGAAGAGAGCCCATGAAGATGCAGCAATGGCAAAGTTGGATTTGATGCTGATAAGATTAGACACAAGAATATCATTTTGGCATAACTCGCTTGTTCGTATTTTAAATTTCGTAAACTAGATCTTTTTTAAAAATCTAGGAGTGGAAAGAAGCTCCATCGTACCAAGCTCGATCTACTACTGCCTTCGCTGTACAAACGATCCGATCCCAAATCCATAACCGTCTCCTTAATCTTTTCTTATTTTCTCAACCGTTGATGGGATCAAACACTGGTGAAGTTATCCACGTAACAAAATACACATTTTTTTTTTTTTTTTGAGGGTAAGAATTGGTTTTTCCATTAATCAAGAAAAATCATACATGGTTGATCTGCTAGACATAGCAAAGATCTCTGAAACAAAATGTCCCTAGATTGTGACCATCACTATGAGGTGACTGGAATGTAAAACTAATCCGAAAATATAATCAGTATCACAGCTTTGTTAAACGAATTCACCTTGTTAGATATCACAGAACAATCACAATCATACAATAAGGTTTTAAGGCAACTAGCTCAATGAGATCTCAATCATTCCATAATGTTTAAGCAATACATATGGAAATAAGTCAATACTTCAAACTAAGTCATTGACCAATATTACACGAGACAACAATGAAGTTCATGTCTCACGAATTCCCCTGCATCGAATGCCTCCGATCAGTTAATCCAACAAATACATCTTAATCTCAATTTATGGATCCAATCCGAACCGATAGCACGTGGTTCCGGATCTGTTCCTGTCTATTCGCCATGGCCTTAGGAGCACGAGGCCATTTGGTCGTAATTCATTTGACCCCTTTAAACCATCTAATAATACATCCTTCAATATCGTTTAACCATGCACCATGCAATGGTAAACATATTCAATACAATATCTCTCTTCTAGGCAATGTTTATGCAACCCTAATGTTCTTATGCATCCTTCTGTCACTTAATAGGTTTCACTGCTTAAACCCTTCTGCATGCTTTGTTCTAATCACACATACTTCTTGCATATATCTAACATTAATAATTTCATCATTCCCCTTCATGTTAGATATTATCTGATCAACATTTCTGCACAATTCGTCATCTGTGTTGCATCATCTTATCAACAACAAATTCACTATTTTTCTTCTTTTGTCTTGACAACTATTTCAAGTGCAAGTTACAGATCTTATTCCAATATTTTCCTGCAACATAATAAATCTGTGCACAGGGATTACCTTTGTAAACACATCTGCAAGCTGGTCTGTTGTATTTTTGTATTCAACCTCTATAATCCCTTTTGCCACCATATCTCTGATGAAATGAACATGAAGTTCAATGTGCTTTGTCCTATCATGAAATACTGGGTTTCTTGTTATTGCAATGCAACTCAAACTGTCAATGAAGAGTGTAGTTGGTTTAGTCTGAGTTATGCCTAATTCAGCTAGTAATCTCCTTATCCAGACCACTTCCCTTGCTGCCAAGGAGGCAGCATTATATTCTGCCTCAGCTGTTGACATTGCTATACAATTTTGCTTTTTGCTCCTCCATGAAACTGTGCTTCCACCAACTTGTACAAGATAACCAGATGTGGATGCCCTGGAGTCCAAATCACCTGCCCAGTCTGCATCAGAATATGCTGTTAAATCTAGGTTTGTATTTGCAAAGGTTAATCCTTTATTTTGAGTGCCTTTCAGAAATCTAAGCACATGCTTAGCAGCCTGCCAATGTTTTCTTCCTGGATTGTTTCCATATCGACTTAGCATGTTTACACAAAATGCTATATCAGGTCTGCTACAATTAGCTAGATACAAAAGACATCCAACTAATTCCCTATATGGATATTTTTCCATTTCCAACCTTTCCTCTTCATTTTTTGGACTCATGTCCATGGATAGCTTCTGACCTGTGATCATAGGAGCTTTGACACCATTGCACTCTGTCATTCTAAATTTCTGAAGCATACCCTGAATATTTCTTTCTTGTGTCAATGTTATTCTCTTGTTCTCTCGATCCCTATGAACTTCGATTCCAAGGAATTTTTGTAGAGGGCCTAAGTCTGTCATTTTGAATCTCCCATTTAACAATTCTTTGCATTTGTTTAGACATTACATGTCATCACTCACCATAATATTATCATCTACGTATAGAGCTATGATGCAAAAGTGAACCTTTTCTCTGTAAATGTACAAGTTACCATCATTCATCATCTTGCTGAACCCTTGTTCTCTTAAGAATCCATCCATACATAGGTACCACTGCCTGGGAGACTGCTTAAGCCCATACACTGCCTTTTTAAGTCTCCATACCATATTATTTCCTTGTTCAAAGCCTTTAGCTTGCTGCATGTATATTTCTTCATTCAAATCAGCATTCAAAAATGTTGTATTAACATCCATATGATGGATTTCAAGATCTAATGCATTAGCATATGCAAGCAAAATTCTCAGACTTGTTAACTTAACAATAGGAGAAAAAGTCTCGTCATGGTCAATACCTTTCCTTTGAGAATAGCCTTGGGCCACCAAGCGAGCTTTGAATTTCTGTTCTCCATTATTCCCAATCTTTAGTTTGAACAGCCATTTGTTCTTAACTATGTTTCTGTCTTTAGGTTTTTCTACCAATTCAAATGTTTGAGTTCTTGCAAAAGAACTCATTTCTTCTTCCATTGCTCTTCTCCAATAATCTGAATTTTCAGAATTTAATGCATCCTCATAAGTGCTTGGCACACTAGGTTCCATTATGGCCATTAGCTCATGTATTTCTATATTCAAAGTTTGTAACCTTTTGGATGTTCCAGCAGGAGTTCTACCATGTTTTTCAAGGTCTATATCCTCTTGTCCTTCTCTCAATTTCTGTATTTCAGTAGATTTCTTTTTGGTGACTGTATCATGAATTGCTGCCTTGTTTTCGAGATCCATGTCATTTTCTGTATTTTCCCTGTTGATCACTGGTTCTGCAGTAATATTTTCCTGATCTTCATTAGTCACTGCTGCCACTTCATCATCTTCATCAATGCATGAGCTAATTTGATTATCTTTCACCCCTGTTTCCTGATTCTCATTTCTGCCATACAAGTCTTCACGACTATCAATTTCCTTTCTGTTTTTGTATAAGATTGTTTCAGTAAATCTTACATCTCTACTCACAATAACTCTTCTTTCCTCTGGGTTATATATTCTATAACCCTTTGACATTTCGTCGTAACCTACTAGATAGCCTTTGATTGCCCTGTTATCAAGTTTCCTTCTCATTTCTTTAGGGATATGTGCAAAGGCCAAGCAGCCAAATGCTTTTAGGTATTCATATTTAGTAGATGTTTTGCTCCATAGATCTTCAGCTTTTTTTTTTTTTTTTTTTTTTTGAGGGTAAGAGTTTTTATATTAATATAGTGAACAGATTACACTTATTGGAGGCTCCACAATAGGCCTGATAGGAAAAATTTAAACACAAAGGATCCCTTATGGATCAAATAGGAAGAATTCAAGCTATATAATGATCCCTTAATGGATCAGATAGAGTAGTTCTGCACTAACCCAGATGCGTGAAGAGAGAAAAGCATAGCTCCACAAGACCATTAGAAGCAAGATATCATGTGACAGGCTGAAGACGACACCCCCTGATGTTCCACCCCGAAGATACAAGTAGATGTAGCGAGTAGAAAGAGAGCTTCCTTCCGCGCGTTAACTAGAGCCTGCAGTCCCACATGCATCCAGATACTAGAGAGAAGGCACAACACTTTTCCAAAGTGTACTAAGTGCAACGCCCTCACCGTCTTCTCCAGCGCATATGTCTCTAAGGCCCTCCCCAAATAAATTAAATGGGTGGTCCACTTCCCTTGCACTTGTTCCATCTCTTGCTTGAGTTTTCGTCTCCCTAAATGCTCTTACTAGCTAAAATGCCGCTTAATCCTCCCGTACCAAGTGGCAATTTGATATCCTGCTTGTTCTTGATCTCCCTTCACTAAGCTTTCTCTAAATCCCACACCGCCTTCTAGCTGGGATAGGAGAGGGCGACATAAAATAACAAAGGTCCTACAAAATCCACATATTCTGCATAGAATTCCTTGAAGAAAGCTAGACTAAAGAAAATCGCAGATTCGAACACTTAAGCTAACCACTTCTCCAAATCACGCTTCCAAACTAAGGCCTCCTTATTTCTTACAGTCTATTAAATGCTCCTTATGCTCCTTCCCCGAAATGTCTCACATAAAATAAACTGCTCAAAACAATGGTCACTACATTCCAGGTTTTTCTGGCTACTTGATAGATGCTGCAACATTGAAGCACCCGAGATGCCGGCTCAATAAATCCAGGCACTCTTCCTGTTGCCACAGATACCCGCAGCCAAAGCAACCAGAAATGTATCCTGAAAACATAAACAAGTGAGGTGGCTACTCTCAAATACTGAAACTGCTATGCCCCTGTCCTGCCTATCCCATGGAACCTAAAACATTAACACCTGAACATTGTAAGGATAATGCTTCTTCCATGTCTAAAAAACTGAGGGAAATCTCTGTAGGCAGCTCCTCAAGCCTTCCCAAAAGCAACAAAGAACCAGAGTTTGCAAGAAAGCATAGCCCTGCAATGAGTGCAACAAACCTTAGTTGCAATGAGTGCAACGAATTTACTGCCTGCAGTGAGTGCAACAGTCCCTAGCCTGGCCACAGTAAGTGCAGCCGTTTGGGTGCCTAAGAATATGCTAATCAAAATCCTCTGGCCCAATGTATACACAAGGGAATAAGCCATACCACAAGGACAGCCCGCAAAACCACTATCCTGTAACAGTCAGATGAGAGCATGCTAACCAACGAGAGATTATCTCAGATGCCCGATAGAAGCAAAGAAACACAATAAATAAGTATTAAGCTTATTTCTTGAAGAATCTGAGCTGTATCAGAGCTTGCGCTGTCAGACCTCCACCAAGCACATAAGCAGCAATCTAGAATACTATATCTTACCCCTGTCTCGATCATCCAAGAGCCGGTAGCAGAAGTAGCGGCCATACTCCAGCCAATCTTCCCTTTTGCAGATGATCTTCACCAGGATACACCATCCTAGACACAGCCATAGGTTCAGAGAAGCAGCAGCAGCAGCTAGATCGCTGCTCTTCCAACAAAGCTCTACCACTATGATTCTTCAAGCAACGGGCAGCTGCCGCCGCCGCCCTAAACTGCGCCTAGGGTTTCGCCCATCCCTCGAGTGTTGATCATCTTCAGCTATTTCCCCATCAAGACTTGATGATGGCAGCCTATTTTGAATGAATACTGCTGCTTGTACTGCTTCTTGCCAGAGAAAGTTGGGTAAACCAGACTGTTTTAACATTGATCTTACTGAGTCAAGTATATACCTGTTTTTCCTTTCAGCTACTCCATTCTGCTGAGGAGTATGACTACATGTAATTTGCCTTTTAATTCCTCTTTCCCTGCAATGCTTCTTAAATATGTCATTAACAAACTCTCCACCTCTATCCGTCCTAAGACATTTAATTTTTCTCCCAGTCATCCTTTCTGCTTCTGCTTCAAAGATCCTATAAGCATTAAAAGCTTGATTTTTCCTTCTAAGAAAGAAGCATTTAGTATGCCTGGAGTTGTCATCAATAAAAGTGATAAAGTACCTTTTGCCTTGCAGACTTGTGACATTAATTGGTCCACAAAGATCTGAGTGTACCAATTCTAATAAATCTCCAACTCGTTCATGTCTTTTCTTGAAGGGCAATCTTGTGCTTTTGCCTACCATGCATCCGAAACAAACAAATTCATTGCTTTCAGCTGCTGATATCAGTCCTATTTTCACCATTTCTCTTAGATTGTCTATGTTTGCATGACTTAACCTTTCATGCCATAATTTAAGAGTTGGAATTTCTACTGAGTTTATGCTTCCAGATAAGATTTTATTGTGAAAACCAAACAAGTTACCAACTCATTTTGCAAGGAACTTCACTTTATTATTTTCAAAAACTTTACAGCAATGCTTGTCAAAAACAAGCTTGAATCCCATATCCACAAGCTGGCTGACTGAAATGAGGTTCCTTATAATATTCGGAACTGAAAGTACATCATGAAGATTAACTATGTTGCCATCTAAGTCAAACAGTTCAAGCATTCCTGACTCGTTTACTTCTTGCAATTCTCCATCTCCCATTTGAACAAAAGTAGATGATCTTATCTTCCTTTGCTTGAGAGCATCAGTAGTTCTAACTACTGGTCTCTCAGCTCCACTATCTATCACAAGAAGATCACCATTTTTGTTAGACGTTTGATCAGAAATAGGGCAAGTTATAGCTGTGCATACCTCGGCATCAGAGTCTTCTCCTTCATTGTTAACATCTTGAGTTAGATTGACACTGTTGGCTCCATCATATTTGCTCCTCATGTTATTATTTTTCCTACCTGAACTTGTGTCTCCCTTGCCCTTATCTTTATTTTTTCCAGCACCCCTTGGGCTTGGACATGCTGCTGCTATATGTCCATAACTATCACAATTAAAACATCTTTTCTCTTTCAGCTTAGGACAGTTTGTTTTTAAATGACCATAAGAGTTGCATCCATAGCATGGCCCTACCTTTTTCCTTTCATTTCCAAATCTACCTTTCTTTTTCCCTGCAAACAAGATCTCAGCATTCTCTTCATCTCCCTTTAGAATTTTCTGTTGTTCAATTTCTGTCCTAATCATTAACTCTGCTTTTTCACGGTTTCTTGCAACAGATCTTACCAAGGTAGCCAGCTGTTCATACTCAGAAAATGCTCTTGACAAAGAAAGTACATGGAAATCTTTAGTGATTGGTACTCCAGCAGCCTCAAGATCTGCAACAATGTTATCATATCTTTGGAAAAATATAGTCAAGTTATCTTCTTCTTTGAATTTCAACCTTCTCAGCTCCCTATCAAGCAATTCAATCTGAGAGGAGTTTTTTACTTCATAATGTCTTATCAGAAATTCCCACATCTCCCTTGGTGTTTTATTTTTAATTTTAAACATAATGCTAGAACTTAACTTACTAGCAATAATGCACCTTGCCTGATGTGATCTTTTGGAGTTGCTTCCACTTGCACCAGCATTGATTGATGCTTCACTTGCACTTCCATCTCTATTGTTGGTGGTACTGCTCTCTGCTTCATCAGCATTTTCTCCTGCTACAAGATCCCATAGATCTTCTGCCATCAGCACATCTTTCATCCTTTCCTTCCAAGCCTGGAATCCAGCTTCACCTTGAAACACCTCAACACCATTTAATAATGATGAACCAAGCCTAGTTGCCATCTGGCTCTGATACCAATGTTAAACGAATTCACCTTGTTAGATATCACAGAACAATCACAATCATACAATAAGGTTTTAAGGCAACTAGCTCAATGAGATCTCAATCATTCCATAATGTTTAAGCAATACATATGGAAATAAGTCAATACTTCAAACTAAGTCATTGACCAATATTACACGAGACAACAATGAAGTTCATGTCTCACGAATTCCCCTGCATCGAATGCCTCCGATCAGTTAATCCAACAAATACATCTTAATCTCAATTTATGGATCCAATCCGAACTGATAGCAGGTGGTTCCGGATCAGTTCCTGTCTATTCGCCATGGCCTTAGGAGCACGAGGCCATTTGGTCGTAATTCATTCGACCCCTTTAAACCATCTAATAATACATCCTTCAATATCGTTTAACCATGCACCATGCAATGGTAAACATATTCAATACAATATCTCTCTTCTAGGCAATGTTTATGCAACCCTAATGTTCTTATGCATCCTTCTGTCACTTAATAGGTTTCACTGCTTAAACCCTTCTGCATGCTTTGTTCTAATCACACATACTTCTTGCATATATCTAACATTAATAATAACTTTATGCCCTTCTTGTAGGTCACTTCATGAAACCAGAAGGTGGTAAGCCCCAACCCAAATGGCAAAATGAGTCCTCACAATTTATAGCCATGATCTTGGAGATGAAGAGAGCCCATGAAGATGCAGCAATGGCAAAGTTGGATTTGATGCTGATAAGATTAGACACAAGAATATCATTTTGGCATAACTCCATTAGGGTTTTTTTGAGATTAAAAATGGGCCTTCAAAACATGCCAACTAAGCCAAATGAAGATAATTGAACTACCAATCAGAAATCAGAGCCTGACGGGTCCAGTCAGCAAAACTGTTATATCTAACTCACTGGATCACATTTCCTAGCATAACTCTTGATAGAAAAGTCCAAATGAGCTCTCGTTTAGTGCAATAGATAGATCTCGTTGAGATCTTTCCAATCTTAGGTGCTTTGCACATATTTTAACCACGTATGATTGTCAAAACTCCAAAAAATATGGTTTTTACCATTTTTTTACTATCCTACGGTGCTAAAAGATATGCAAACCACCCAAGATTGGAAAGATCTCAATGAGATCTATCTATTGCACCAAACAAGAGCTCATTTGGACTTTTCTATCAACACTTATGCTAGAAAATGTGATCCAGTGAGTTAGTTATAACTGTTTTGCTGACTGGATTACCAGTTCTGTTTTCTGATTGGTAGTTCATATAGCTTAGTCAGCAGTTCTTAGAAGGCCCTTTTATGATCTCAAAAAATCCCTAATGGCTTGTTCGTATTTTAAATTTCGTAAACTAGATCTTTTTTAAAAATCTAGGAGTGGAAAGAAGCTCCATCGTACCAAGCTCGATCTACTACTGCCTTCGCTGTACAAACGATCCGATCCCAAATCCATAACCGTCTCCTTAATCTTTTCTTATTTTCTCAACCGTTGATGGGATCAAACACTGGTGAAGTTATCCACGTAACAGAAATACACATTTTTTTTTTTTTGAGGGTAAGAATTGGTTTTTCCATTAATCAAGAAAAATCATACATGGTTGATCTGCTAGACATAGCAAAGATCTCTGAAACAAAATGTCCCTAGATTGTGACCATCACCATGAGGTGACTGGAATGTAAAACTAGTCCGAAAATATAATCAGTATCACAGCTTGACCTGTTGGTAAGTCAGAAGTAGCAATAAACAGTCTGTAGATGAAGGAAAAAGAGTCACGACCCCAACAAATTTCTGTGATTACCTGTATTAGCTAAAACCAAAACAAGATTAGGAGGCAAGGTTGAGCAAAGTATGTTCAGGCAGATGGAAAAACAATCCCTGAAGTTCCAATGTAAGCTTAGGAAAATGGAAGGTCTAGGAGCAGAGGGAATCCAATTTGGCATTGAAATATGCATAGAAGGGTGCAGCAGATCCAAAAATATAGGCATCTTCTGTCTTGTCAGCAGCATCATCAATGCAAGAAGACTCAGTTCCACATAAGCATAGTAAGGAACCATAGAGGTCTGTCAAAAGTCTGTGTGTATAGTACTGCTCCCTGTATCTTATGAACTGATTCACTGACATGTAACGGTCATACATAGATAAGAAATCAAACATGCAGAACATCTGGGTCACTTCTCTGCAGAAGGCTTCAGGTAGACTTGACTTCATGTGTATGTCAGATTGAGATGTAATGCTGCTCCAGAAGGGCTCAAGTTCTTGGCCTGCATCATTCTTGATGTCATCCATGTCTCCAAGGCTTTCTTTACACACTCTCAAGTATGCTAGAATCATCACAAAAAGCAGAGTTAGAATTAATAACACATAAATTAGAGACAAACAAATCAAAAGCCCCCCTAAAGGCACCAATTGAGTCCCACTTCCTGTTATATTTGTCAGCCAATTTCCTTTTGTGAGCTGTTGCAGTAGATTCAACGTCAAGCTGGAAATGCATCTTAATCCAAAAGATAGAGAAGTTCTTTTTACCATACACAACTCTATTTCTTGCTTTCCAAATATTCCATAAAGCAATGAACATAATAGTATTGGCAAAGGCACAATTGTTTTGAATATAGGATAAGAGATTGCCATTAACTTTCATGGGGAAGAGGAATCCCAACCTGTCATTAAACCAAGACCAGAAAGGGTTAAGCTTTGGACAAAGAAAAATGTGCTCAGCACTCTCTTCCATGTTGCAAGCAAGCTGGCAATTCGGGGAAATGTTCTCATATCTTTTGGAGACCATTTGTAAAGTAGAGATACTCTTATTTGCCAACAGCCAGATAAAAAAGTTAATTTTAGGAAAACAATAAGAGTGCCAGACTTCCTTAAATAGAGTCCTGCCATCCTCCTCAGAGATAGACCATTTGGAAGAAGCTTTTGAGGGAGTAGAATAGTCACTAATGATTGAATAGACTTTACTTACCTTGTAATGACATTTGCCATCCAAATTCCAGTTTGTAGCTTTAGGCACCACATTGTTAAGCCAAAAGTGAGGAAGAATAGATCTGATATGATAATATATCTTTCTGTCACTTGAAATACCTTGTAGTATTCTCTTAAAGGCTGTCCAGGAAATAAACTTGCCATCTACATAAAGATCATTCAGCAGCCTGAAACCATGATCATTCCACTTTTTATAAATTCTTGGGTGCCTCAAGGCCAAAACACTGTTTGCATGATCATTAAGGATAGGATTCCAGAAAATAGACATGTGAAGGTTTAGATCATTGAGGGCAGCATATTCAAAGCAGGTTTGAACATTATTCCATGCCATAATGATATTCCTCATTAGAGGGGAAGTATTAGGACCATCAAGGAATCAGGGAAGATATCAGGGAAGATATGACTTAAAGAAGGATGACCATCAACGTGAGAGCTCTGAAGCCAAAATTTGACAAATTGAGAAGCAGGACTAGAATTAGACACAAGAGAATTCCACACATATTTCCCAGCTGGGGCACAAGCTTGCAGGTGCAGATCCTTACAACCGAGACCACCATGTTTCTTGGGCTTTACAACATACTTCCAACCTACTAAGTGGGACCCCTTACAGATAAATCTTCTTATAAGTTTCTCAATTTCCTGATAAGTAGCTTTAGGGGCCACTAGGGCAGAAGAAAAATAAATGTGGGAGCTAGCAAGGACTGAATTAGCAATAATAGTCCTACCTGCAAAAAATAGGCCCCCTCTAAAGTGATTCAACTTCTTCTTAATTCTATCAATAATAGGTTGCCATAGACCTTTCAAAGAGGGATTCAGAGATAAAGGCATTCCCAACAAAGTAGAAGCTTGGTTACAATTAAGGACCTTGATATCAGCAAAGTTTGTCTGGATATTATCTCCAATGATAACAGATTTGGCCAGATTTAGATTTACACCAGAGGCAGCTGAGAATTGTTTGATAATTTCCAAGAAAGCTTCAATATTAGAGAGATCAGCATCAAGGAAGGCAAAGGTGTCATCAGCATATTGAGAAATAGTAAGACAATCCTCCCTGTTTGGCATTTGAAGACCTCTAATCTCCCCCAGATTTTTTGAATGAATTACTGCCCTTGTAAGCATCTCAGCCACAATTAGAAAGAGATAAGGAGCAAGGGGGCATCCCTGTCTCACACCCCGAGAAAGAGGAAAGAACTGAGAGGGAGAACCATTTACAATGACAGCAGAATTGGAGTGAATATTCAGACCATGAATTAATAGCTTAAGTTTAGGATGAAAGCCAAACTTAGTGAGAGCAATGTCTAGGAAATCCCATCTAACAGTGTCAAAGGCTCTCTTAAAGTCAAGCTTGAGGAGCACACAATTTTGATTGAAAACTTTATTCCAATGAAGACCCTCCATGGCTGAAATATAATTGTCTAAGATAAACCTCTTGGACAGGAAGGCAGATTGATAATGAGAGATATTTTTCTGAAGATACTCTTTGATTCTGTTGGCAATGACTTTGGCACAGATTTTGTATGAGGTATTGGTGAGAGATATAGGCCTCCAATCCGAAAAAGCAGATGGATTATCTATCTTAGGTATAAGAGCAATGAGGCCAGCAGAGATAGATGAATGAAGGTGGTTATTATCCCAAAAACCTCTCACCATTGAGATAACATCATCTTTAAGAAGGTTCCAAAAATGAATGTAGAATTCACTGGGAATGCCATCAGGCCCAGGGGATTTACATTTACCAAAAGATCTCAAGACCTTAAAAATTTCATGTTCAGCAGGAGGTACAATAAAAGAGTCATCCATAGTGTCAATAGAATTAGGGATAATCTTATCGATCAAATCAAGAAAGATCTTTTCTCTTGTGGAGTCAATATCTTGAGAAGCAATTTTGGAAAAGAGAGAGGCATATTTATCATGAAAGAAGGTTCTGATATTCTTTGGATCATCCAAGCAAAGACCAGCATCAGTTCTAACTTCAGTAATAGAGTTTCTTAGTAGCCTAGCTTTGGCTACCTTAAAAAAGAACCTTGAGCTGCCACAATCCATTTCTTTGTTAAATTTGACTTTGCACTTGATTGTTGAGCTTTTAGCTTCAACCTCCTCTATACTTTTGAGATAATTTTCCACTAATTCTTCACCCACATGCAAGTTAAGATTGTATGGATCATCTTGCAGCAGGGATCTTATGCTTCTCATATGAGTTAACAAGTCCTCTTTCTCCTTTAGTCTTGTGAGGTGCTTCTTCCTAGACCATTCTTTAATCCAGCTTTTAGCTTTCTTGATCTTAGCATAAAAGCTTTTCATAGATTGAAGACCAAGATAAAAAGTCTTGAAATCATTCACAAATGATTCATTTTTCAAGAAGAGCACAATTGAACTTGTAGAGAATATTTCCATCTCTTGGAATTTGAGTCAATTGCCTTGTGCACAAGAATTGTGGCTGGTGATCAGAAATTATATTTCCTTCATTACTTGTAACAAAACAATTATCCCAGAGAGAAGAGTTAGGACTGCAGACATAGAATCTATCAAGAGCACAGTAGACCCTCTTATCCCCTTTTTTCTTATTAGACCAAGTGAAGGAGGTTGTAGAAGAGGAGACATGCACAAGTGAGGAATCAGAGATAAAACTATTCCAATTACCTCTCTTAGAGGCAGACATATTAATGTTATTCCCTAATTTCATGTTCCATGAAGGGGTATTATTAAAGTCCCCTCCAACAATCCAATCCGAGATAGTATTATTCTGCAACCAAGAGTTAATATCATTCCAAAGCATCTCCCTATCCTTGGGGCAAGTTGGGGCAGAGATGTTAATAATACCAAAAATAGAATTTTGATACTTAAAGGTAACAGCTTGCCACAATTTAGAAGGGGAATTGAAGAAACTAAGATGCTCAAGGCTTTTCCAGATCATAATGATGCCACCACTTCTCCCATTGGCCTCGATCCAGGTGGAGTGAGATCCTGGATAAATCCAGTCACCAAGATTGGAGGTTTCAAATTTTGGAAGTTTAAGTTCTTGCAGCAAAATCACATCAGCATTATAGCTCTTGATTTGAGAGATAGCTCTTTTTCTTTTGATAGGACCCTTAATTCCTCTAACATTCCAAGATATCATTATACTATGAGCTTAGAAAAACAAGAAAAAGGAGAGGGAGTAGTAAATCAGAAATTTAAATATATCTCTTTTTCTTTTTCCCTTTTCTCTGTTTACTTCTAGTATTAGCAGCAGGAGTATTAGTGAGGTCAGCAAGAGTTGAACTATTCTTCTTATACTTAAAGGCATTGGGCCTAGAGGGTTCAGATGTAGCAGTTAATCCAGCAATAGAACAATCAACAATAAATTTATCCCCTTCCCAATTTTCTTTATCATTTGCATTTTCAATCTCATCTTCACTAATATCAGAGGATCCTCCAGGAATGAATTCAAACATTCTATTTTTAGGAGAGACAGGAAGATTAGGAAGATTATGCATAAAAGATGGGGAAAGAGAAGAAACATGACCTGGATTGTTGCTTTCCTCAAGCTGAGTTAGGTCTTCTTGCAGAACAACAGTAAATTCTTGAGTAGAGTCAGCTGCCAAAATCTTGTCATTATCCGACCAAATATTGTCATCTTGTAGGCCAGTTGCATCCCTTTCTGGAGTGTCTTGTACAATTTCTTCATCCATAAGATTATACTGACAATAGTTTTGGCCATATGCACTGAGGCCCTCTTGCAAAGATGCCAGCTGCTGAGCAATTTCCAAGGCAATATTTGAGGGATGGGGGGGATGTGGTCCGGTGAAAGATCAATAATTGGGGATTGCAAAGGATTCAAATTGGTTTGCTCAACAAAACCTCCAAATCAAGTTCAGGGTTAAGGTTAGCTAATACCTGGAATTGGTTAGAGTTACCAATTTTGTGATCAGCAGCCATCTCTTGAACCTTACTTGACTCAGCAACATTCATTGGGAGAATAATTTGATTGCTCTCCTTTGGTGAGGTAGGAACAGGAGCTGGAACAATCTCCACCAGAGTATCCTTGGGATCAATCATAGATTGTTCATTCATAGACTGTTCATTTTCCAGCCTATTTTGTTTCAGAGTTTATCATGCTTATTTTTCTTGTTTAATGGACCCTTCTTAACCCTGTAGGAATTGAGAATATCAGCATTCTCCTTATTCTTGGCAGAAAGCTTTGCATCCATAATAATTTTGCTCAATGTGTCATGCAAATTACTGGTTTTTGAGAAGCTGCCATCTTTGTCAGTGGTTTTGGATGTTTTGGCAGAATTTTCATGATTCTGCAACACATTGACTTGCAAAGCTTTACCATTCCTGAGTGTCTTCACAAAACCACCTCCAAGCTTCCCTTTATTAGCTGTCTCCTCATTCTTAAGTTCTGCCTCTCTTAGCTGCTTTCTTCTTTGAATTCTTTTGTAGCTGCCATTAACTTTAGTCCACTAAAAGTTGCTATCCTTGGAGATAATGCATGGAGCAACAAGGTCAGGATCTTGATGATCAATTACTGATCCATTTGAATTTTGCTTAATTTGTTGACTGTTGACCTTGTTGCTGATATTGACTTTTTGGTTGACCTGCTCATTGACTTGACAATTCGCTATTAAATCCTTGCAGGAATCATACCAAAAGTGTCTAACCTTACAAGTTTGGCACTGGGGTGGCAAGCCAGACCATCTCAAATCTAGAAAGGCTTCTTTCCCAAAAACATCTTGAAAGGGGATATGGAGGGGAATGTCTTTGGTAATATCAAGCTGGACAATAGAGCGGGGTGGTCTATAGGGTGAGAATTCAGTGCAAATATAGGAACCAATCGAGTCAAACAATAATTTAAGACAATCCTCATTCCAGTATGTTGGGTTTAGACCGTGAAGGGTAGTGGAAGCAACACAAAGATTGTCCAGATTGGCTACTTCAAATTTGGGATCCCATTTAAGAAAGGTAAGCTGAAAAGATTCATAAGCCATTGGACCATGATTTAAGAGAAAATTGGCAGATCTTTTGCTGCCACATTCAATCATGATATATGGGAATTGAAGCCAGTAGATAGCATTTATAAGCATACCCTTCTGAAGGTTCAGGCAGAAAGACCAAAGTTTGTCTAGTTTAATCCCATGCTTATTAGTTTTAACAATTACAGCAGAGTCATGGAAAGAGTTTAATTTTGCATGAACAGAAGGAAGATCTAAGGAAATACCATTGAAAATAGCCTTCTTTCTTGCACTGAATGGACCCTTGAAAGGGCGGATATCTCCTAGGATCTTGTCCATGGTAGCATCAGGGGACAGTGGTTGATCCGATCTTTTATCCCCATAAGCAAATGGAACTTCGAGGACGGGATCAATGCTTGGAAGCCGGCCTAAGAAATCCGGATCCTTGGAGAGATTATCCCAGCATGGGACTTTAAAAGATAGTGGATCCATTGAAGGCTGCCCAATGCCTGAGTTAGCGAAATTACCAAAAAAATGAAATTTTTGGGATTTTCATGGAAGGATCTTAACTGTTTGTGAAGCTCGGGTCGATTAGAGGGCGCGAATTCAGCAAAAGCGTGAAGAATGGAGAGAAATTTAGGGTAATTTTTGCTTTTAAGAGCTATGCAGAAAGAACCAGGTGAAAACTACAAAAGCAAAAGGAACATGTGCGAATAGGCAGGAGGGGAAAACAAAGGCCAGGGAAAAAACAGAGGAAGAGCCTATCTAAATCTAAGAAGCTGGGAAGCCACACTCAGTACCAAATTGAAGGAAACCAGACGCCAAAACATGAATCATTGCTCGGAGTAGACCTTTACCACAATCTTGGAATCAGCCCAGTCACAATGAACATGAAAAGTGCCCGAAGCAAAGACTTCTTTCTTTCCAATGAACTCCTATAGCCAAGATTCTACAGTCTCCACTTCAAATTCTACTGAACTCGGAACAAATGAATACTCAGAGACAAATAATTCCTCAGGAAAATGCTGCTAAGAGATTAGCGAATTCCACAAGTCAGAGGGAGAGCCCTTCAAGTAACCACAGGTCAGTCTCGAATTCTGCTTGATGATTGTGAAGACATTGGTATCCATTTGTGGCATTTGATGCGGGGAATCATGAGAATTGCAAGCCCCTACAAGGCTGGCAATCTAGATCCTCCAAATTGTCTTCAGAAGCAGAATGAATTAGCACAGCAGGTCAAGATTTGAGTTTGAATCATGGCGCACATTGCTGACGTGTCCGATCATCCACCTCTCGGTTGTATTATCCTTCGAATTTTTAGAAATACACATTTGGCTGTAACATGGACACTCTAAAATTGCTTTAAAGTGTTAAAGTCGTGTTTGTGCAAATGTGCGAAAAAAAAAAAAAAAAAAACTATCAAAAATGCGCAACATGAGGCTTTAATAGTTTTAGGCCTGGATTTAGTTTCTCATTAGAAAATCATGTAGGAGAAAATCTACTAGCTAAAGGAACATTAAAAATAGGCATTTACATATATTAATTCAACTTATAGACAATATGTTAGCTATTAATTGAAGGCTGGATTAAAACCACGATTAGCATTCGAGAATACCGATCCGATGACTCGGATCGATGGAATAGTTTGTCGCATTTTGGGTGGCAGGGTAATGCTCGAACTAATTCACATCATGTTTTCAATAGCAAATGAACAGGCTACAAAAATTGATTTTTATAGACGCAGTTAAATATCCAATGATTTTTTTTATTACAGGCAGTTGCTTTAGTAACCATATATGGGTTCTATTTTAGATAAATGTCTCATGCTTCTACCCATTTAGTGCTCTTGCCTATCCACAACTTAGTTGAAGAGTTAGGCAATGCAATAATGCCTTGGCACATAAACAAACTATTGTAAAGTTCGATAAAACAAAACCCACATAATTACCGGATTAACAAGAAGTTCAATAAAATTAGACCTATATAATTATCTACCAGCAACTTCATCTCCAATATAATGTTGTGCATTCTTTACTACATTTATATTTAAACTCACACCTATCCATTTATATAGATTCATCAAAACATTAACTCAACTCCACAAATACAACAAATTACGAACACAACCCAAAGAGCTTTATGCCCGACAAGTGGGCACTTTTTCTAGTAGTTACGTACTAGGTAATTGCCGTGAGAAGGGACATTCTACACTGTAAAGGGCTCCGGCGGCGCCGCCAGACGAGGCTGCGCACGAGCGGAAATTACAAACACAACTCAAAGAGCTTTACGCAGGTCCGATAGATGGATTTTGGTCTCGACCCTGACAAGTGGAAGTCGCATTTAATTAAAGTGGGACAAATCTCGAATTTTGGGACTCGGACTGAAAATGGGACTCATACAACTAGTTCACATGATTTTCTCATAGAATTTACAACTGGTTCACCGAGAGAAGAGTGAAAAGGAAATGCCCATGGAGGGTGGCTGGGCAAGAGGCAAAGGGGCACAGGGAGGGGCAAAGGGGGAGGGGGTGGCAATGGGCAAATCTGATGGCAAGGAGGGACAAAGGGGCACATGGAGGGGCGAAGGATGAGGGGGATGGCAAAGGGCAAACGGGGGGCACAAGGAGGGGCAAAGGAGGAGGGAGATGGCAAAGGGAAGGGGATGACAAGGGGAGGAGCAAAGTCGAAGAGGGGATGGCAAAGAGGAGATGGCAAGGGGAGGGAAAAAAGGGGAGAAGGGATGAATCCAAAAGTAAGGATTGTAAATAATAAAATAAATAAATATAATAACTAATACAATTAAAATACAATAAATGATTTATTAAATACAAATTAAATATAATTAACTAGATAAATTTTTTTCCTTTGTTTTTTTCTCGCCCCGCGTGGCGAGAATGGGCTCAGCATGGTGATATGTTGGGACGCATATCGCAATGCACAATGCAACCAACGCGGCATTCTTCATGCAAATAGCGCAGTCCTCTAGCAGCTCCAATAGCGATTTTCTCACGAGAACACCACTCCAAAGTGGGTCGATTCTGTCCTGCAAAAATGAAACCAACCCAATTAGCACTGCGCAGCCTTTTATGCAAGGCAATACAAATAAATCTTCGGTTGGCAAATCTCACCATACAAATGGGCATCTAGAGATCCGATGCAGATGAACTCATACACCAATAATCGCCTGCTATCTTCGATGCAGTACCCGATGAGCATGACCACGTTTGCCGGTCGGGCGCGGTGAGGACTTCAACTTGCGGCTGGCTTGTGCTTGTCTTTGCTTTCCGCGGCTATGGCTTGCCCGTCCGACGAGAATGCCCCCTGCACCGATCCGAACCCCCTTCCGCCAAAAATTCGCCACCTGAACCCCGTTGCCGGATCCAATTTTGCCCCCCGTGCACATTGTTGTAGCTTGCCCTGCCCTTTTCTATTTCCCATCGATGTGTTGCCGGGCAACTTCGCATTTTAAAAAAGGGGTTTCAAATCCCGTTTCAAAAAAGTAGTAGAATTTGGAAGATGGGTATCGGGTGGATTGATCCGGTTCAAAATCTTTGCCATAGCCAAAATCGAAAAAGACAGAAAGACAGATCTCGTATTTTTTGGGCCTCTCAATCTTGTTAAAAACCGAAGCAATATCCCAAACTGCTAAAACCGAGCAAATCAGCGTGGAATCATCCCGGGCCTGGCCGGGAGGGCTCCAATACATCTCGATTCGGCGCCATCAATTTCGAATCTCTCTTAGCCGCTGGTTTTCCCTCTATCAGATCGGATTCCACTATGGAGATTCGGATTCCACTATCAGATCTTACCCTGGCTATGGCAGCTTCTTTCTTACACTTATAAATGCAGGATCTTACCTCGAGCTCGGCTATGGCGGTAGTCCCTCGCTCAATCCGATCGATTCTTTCCTTCTGGTCTGATCTTCAAGGATTCTGTAATACAGATTTATTACAAGAAATCGGCTTTCGGATGCAAACCCTGGAGGAGGCTTTCGGATATGAGTTCTTGAGGTTGGAAAAAACAGTATCAGGATGCTTGATTTGAATCCAGCTTGTTTACAGCGACAGATATGGAGAATTGCTGCAATGAATATGGAGGATGTAGCGTAGAGGGTTCTTGAATAGCTCCGCTTCCATGCCATAGCCAGGTTCTTGAGAGTTCGCCATAGCCAGCCATGATTTCGTAAGTGTACCAAATTTTTTCTTCTCAAAATGTACGTACCAAATCTCCCCCCCTTTTCAATTTCAAATTTCGAAAATCTCCCCCCTTTTCAATTTCAAATTTCGAACTTAAGAGGTGGGAGGAAAAAAAAGCCAAATACTGAGAGAAAAAAACGGAATAATAAGAAAAAAAATACGGATATAGCGTGGCCAATGGGTTATTTTTCTAAGGTTAATGGGTTATTTTTTCTAAGGTTAATGGGAAAAAAAAAAGCGGGGTACGTACCAAATTTTAAATTTCTAGGATAGGCTGGTTACAGTAATATATTACAAACATACCATTAATTGGGCTATAATTTTATTAGTGTCGCCCATATAAATATTTGAATTTTTGTCGCAAATTGATAGCATGGTTGTGTTTATATATGTGCAAGGTTTTTGTCGCAAATTGATAGCATGGTTGGCTTATACAAGATTATAGTATACTTTAAATTAGTTCACTTTATTTCAAAGGAAATGATGCATGGCTATACTATATATTGCTTTGCATGGACCATGTGCTAGTATGCTATACTATGCTATATAACTATATATTGCTTTGTATGGACCGTGTGCTAGTATGCTAATGCATGTATTATGAAATTGTGGTAGTATAAAGTACTAATGTGTGCTAATTAAGTTGTGCTAGTATAAAAATGCTAATGTGTGCTAATACTAATCTGTGCTACTATAAAAAGAGTGCAAATTTTTGTAGGGCTTTTTTGCTTGGGCGTTTTGTTCTTTTTCTACCATTTCAATACAAATAAGAAGACAAAACGATGGTATAAACTACAATTTGCTCATATTGGACACAAAACAGGAATACACCAACCAGGGCCAAAACAGGCATAGAAGAGGCACAAGTCATGTGCTCTAGTCTTGATTGTGCTCGTCTGATTGGATGGGAATGGGCACCTGTGTGTATGACAAGTCTTGTATCCGTGGTACACTTTGGAAGACAATAGTATATCATAGCATCGCATAATGATATACAATGTGGTTGTTCTTTGCAGTATGCACAAGTGACTGAGCCATGCGCATCACATATAGGACCAACATCTGGTCTAACATGAATACTACCACTCCACTGCAAGGAATTATGCTCACCTTTACTAAGAAAGTAATCACAACATGGATTCTGACATTGAAGGTAGCCACCACAATATGCAAGTCTTACAGTACCTTCAAGTGCAGGGGTGTTAGTGTGATTGTAAGTTGTCGACATACGTGGATCTTGATTTTGCTGCATACCCTCCATGCTACCCCCCGCTTCTTGTTGGCTAGGCAATTCAAACACAATTCTACCATCATAGTAAGGTGGCAAAACAAGCAAGCTTCCTAGGTTCCTTCACTTCCATCAAGATTCTTTTAAGCTTGCTATTACCACTTTGAAGTAACATCTTTGTGAAGGTTGAGTTGTAGCCTTTCATTGAACCTGATATTCTAAATTTATTATTCTAGTAGGCTTATCAGGTAACATGCCACCATACACAATTACTGTGTTACCATAACGTGCATCAACCTTGTAACAATGGTGACCTGCATCATTCTTACATTCTTCCAACACATTGGAAACACATTGGAAAGCCATTTTGAACAACACACAAGGCATCAATGGGGAAGTGAAAGAAGGATGCCAAAGCTTTGCTCTCTAGATTGCAAATTCCACCCACGAAAGGTATTGACATTTCCTGTTCTCTTCCCCATCCTCTTACTGTGACGCGACTTTCCATGAAGAAACAAACTGAAAGAATGTACAAGGATAATCCTAGCACATGGATATTTGAATTTAAAAAACCATTAAGCCATTAATTGAATTCCTTTAAAATAATATGCCCGTTGCAACGGAGAAATAAAATTTTACCGTTCATTTTTAAACGTTATAATAACGTACAGTTGCAATAATAACCATTCTTAACGTTTACAAACAAGCATTAGGCACCGTACATTCCTTAACGTTAACATTAGGCACCGTACATTCTTAACGTTATTAACATTAGGCACCGTAAATTCCTAATGTTCAGTAACAAGCCTTAGGGACCACACATGTTTTGAATAACATTCTTAACGTCACATGTCTCTAAGTTTTAACCTTAGAATTTTTTAATGTCCAAAAGCGAAAATAATGCCTTAGCATTTTTATTTGTGGACCAGGAGAAAACAACGTAGAAAAAAAGAAACGTGAGATAGCCTTTGAAAAAAAAAGAAAAGAAACGTGAGATAGGCTTTGAAAAAGAAAAGAAAAGAAATCGATTCTTGGCAAAATTGATTCTTGGCAGAGCTGGTCGGCGCCGACTCGCATTTCCCAAACCATCCACTGTAAGTATCAGAGGTATATCAGAGGTTTACATTGAAGTTTTTCATTCTTTCTGAACCCATTTTTGTCTGGTCGGCGCCGACTGGGTAAACTATCAGGGATTCTTCCACAGGGTAAACTATCAGACATTGAAGTTTTTCACAGGGATCAAACCACAGGTATTGTTCACAGGGATCAAACCACAGGTATTTTTATTGTTTACAATGAAGTTTTTCATTGTTTTTGAACCCATTTTTGTCTGGTCGGCGCCGACTGGGTATAGGCTGGCTCGAGCAAATCACAGGGATTCGTCCAGCTATCAGAGTTGTCAGAGTATATCAGAGGTATTTTTTCAGAGTTTCAGAGGTATTCTTCATTCTTCACAGCCGACTGAACTCACAGAACTCTGTCGAACCTTTTTTGCCTCAGGCTTCATATATTCTTCATTGTCAAAGACACACTCTGTCGAACCTTTTCTGCCCATTGGATTGAATAAGGTAAGCGTAGATTTGTATCTATTTCAATGGTCGGCGCCGACTGGCTTGAGATGTACCCATTTTGCTTGTATTGGTTCTTGCAGGCCCATTTCTTGCAGAGCAAATAAGGATCAAATGACAGCTTTGTGGCAAATAGGTAAGCATTGTTTTGCATTATTTTGCATTGGTCGGCGCCGACTGGGTCCTTAGATACTTTTATTTAGATCCTAAACAGAGGAGCTTGATATCGATGATATCTTGACCAGGGCTTTTTCTAAGAAAAACGTGTATGGATTTTTATATCTATACCATACCTTGTTTTATGCAGAGTCTAAGATCCCTTAGTTCATTGGCTACATATCTGTGAGACAGCTTTAGAATCTGTGAGACATATCTGTGAGACAGCTTTACATATCTGTGAGACAGCTTTACAAAATTCTGCCAACTGGTTATTGCATTGTTTCAAATAGGTTATTGCCAACTGGTTATTGCATTGTTTCAAATAGGTTATTGTTTCAAATAGGTTATTGCATTGTGAGACGTCTTATTCCAACTGGTTATTTATTTTAGCTGATGGGGTTATTTATTTTATCTGGTGTAGTCCACAGGCATGGTGGAAACAAGAAATAGTGCTTCTAGCTTCGTCTATAAGTATTTGGAAAAAGAGCCGAGGAGGGCTTCATAAAAAAAAATGGATGTTGCAGAGAATGATGATGTAGAAAATACAAGTCAGTTGCCTGATGATAGTGGCCCATTACCTCAGATGGACACTCAGGATCAGATGGACACCCAGATGGACACTCAGGTTCATCAGACGGACACTCAAGATCAGATGGCCACTCAGGATCAGATGGACACTCAAATGGAAAAGGAGACAGTTAAAGGGAAAAAAAAGGGCAAGAAGAAAACAAAAGAAGATGAAGATCTGCAATCTTTGGAGTTTCCCAGGAGTTTTACTTTGCAAATGATCTCGGAAACCTTACAAGAACTAAGAATAGTCCGCAAGACATCACCTCCAATGATACCTCTTTGCAGAATAGTGCTTAATCAAGCCGTCAGAATTGTTAGTAAGGAAGCAAAATCCCTTCGTGAGACTCTTCGAGTTGATGGCTATGTCATGGAAAAAGGCAGCTTCATATTATCTATCACCACTACAGTGGGGAGTTATTGTCCAGTAACAGATGAGATCATGCAAACATGGGATGCGTATTGGAAGGAAAAGAATCAACGTTTTGAGTGTGAGCTTGAACATAATGATGATTGGAAAGACTTGAGTGGAAAAATGTTTTTATGCTGGGACGGAAATCATCGCACAGATGCATGGATGCAGGAGATCAAGGATCGTTATTCACTAGTGCATAGTATGCATTTTTCTGTCCAATCAACCTTTGTTGAAATTGATACGCAAAAGGAAGCAGCTTTGATAAGGGCAATGAGCAGGATCAATGAGTATGTATTCATTTATTTTTCTACAATTTTCCAAAGATATTTTTATATTCTGAATTGTCGTTTCTTTTTACAGGCTCAATGAAGCAGGCATTGTGCATACAAAACTCAAAGATGTCCTCTATGGGGTGTATAGAATGACTGTCTCAAATTTGTCAAACTTTGTCCAACATATCCCGCCGGCTGAACTCCAACGTATGAGAGCACAAGAGGTGAAAGCAATGGGTCTAGAGCCGTGGTATCCACACACTCGATACATTCTGGCTAGGATCTTGTACCAAGTATTTTCTAAACTCTATTTCATTTGTCGTTGTCTATATTTATTGTACATTAGCTTGCTATTTTTTATTAGTGTATATTCTGTCTAGGATCTTCTACCCAGTGTATTTTGGCAAAGATCTTATAGCTTTCTCTTTAAATTATTGCAGTCCCAAATTGATAATGAGATTGAAGACTCTATATCAGAGTACAAAGATAAGCTTAACTTGGAAGAGGCTACAGCCAAAGCAGAAAAAAAAAGTGAAGACAAAATGGGTGAAGAAAATGGGTAAATACTTGGCAATACTAAATCCTGACTTGGGAGGCAATTGGATTAACTTAGTCACCAGCAAGGATCCAAGCAATACATACATGAGATTAACAATTGAGAAACTCTATGACTGAGTCTACTAGAGATAGATGGTTCCTTTGGATGACTTCTAATACTGCTATTGTGCATAGTTATAAGATTCCGAACAATGATAAAGATTTCCATGAGTGGGTAAAAAAGGAGACATGGTTAGAGCATCTTCTCCATAAATCTCAAGAGACATTAGAGTCAGTTCTCATGGATGATGGCATTGTTCTCAGACATGGTGTTAAGGATTTAGCTAAATGGTTTCGAGAATTCAAATTGAAGTACAGAAATGAGATGTTCAAAAGCTTTGATAAGAATATGTCTATGACTGTCAAAATGGAGGATGCATTTGAAATCCGAAGGGCTTCACAACGAGTTTGCTACAGGTGATTCTAGTTCTATGCTTTAAGTATGTTTTGTTTACCTTTTACTAAAATTGACCAGTTTCATGCTTGAAACATTCAGGTACTTGCATTTTTGTGTAGCACAGAATTATGTGGATGAGTTGCCTATATTGGTAACCTCATGGGCAACAAGGTCGGGTTCCGAAGCTATGTATTCTGAAAAGGGAAATTTGGATAGACCAGGGGGATTGTCAAATTGGGAGATTAGCAATTGCCCTTGGTGGATAGACTTTCCAGCCGGCATCATTCCAGAAGAAGAAAAGGAGATGCACAACAATATGCTTTCATCCGTTGCAGATCCTTCTTTGATTGAAAGTGAGGATGATGACCCATTACCAGAAAAGAAAAAGAGAAGGAAACATCAAGCACAGAGTGAGGACAAAAATCAGGAAAAAGTTGAGAAGAAAAATGATAATGAAGGATTGATTACTCCTCCAGAGGATATGTTGATGATTGTGATATGCCATCAACTTTTGTTAAGAAGGTTACATACACTAATGTTACCTTGATTTTAGTGGCAGACAACATCACAAGCATTGCAAAAAGTATTCATGTGAAAGGTGAGACCACCTTCAAAAAGATCAGAGAAGTAGGAAGGCAAGTGGCGATGAAAGGTCATGTTTACCAACGAGGAGGGGTGAAGAGGAATTGGGGAGCAAATATTGTGCTTCTAGACCTTCCTACAAATGAAATGCCTTCCATTGGCCATTCTACATTGCCTTCATGGAACGTTTGTACTCCGCAATTGGTTGCAGATGCATTCACCTTGGCAACTTTATGTGTGGATGATGAGGGGATGGTTGTGTGTCTTTGTTCGACCAACCAATTAGGCATGGTGGACGGTCAAGCGAGAAAGTATGGTCTTGAGAAACGCCGCTTGTATTGCGTGACAAGCAATGATCCATTTGGTTTTTCAAAAGATGTTATGGGCCATATGGCAATAAATTGGTGTTACCTTATCATCTATGGCAGAATTGGCACAGACATGGGATATCACAATGCTGAAGTGTTTTGTACTAAGGATTTGAATCAGAACAGTAACCTACTTCATCATAAACTTTCTCCTACGGATAGGTTGCCTTTGGATGACACTACCCACTCCAGATTTGGGTTGGAACGCTCCACCAGGTTCATGGAATTTCTTTTACATTGCTTCTGTGCTAAGGGTGGTTTTGTATTGGATCTATTTGCGGGCACGGGTTCTATGATGGAAGCATGTGCAGTGCAAGGTGTTCATTATTATGGAGTGGATATTGAGGAAGGTTTGATTGAATTAGTGCTATCATGACGCGGATGCACAAGAAAAGATGAGAAACATGTGGAAGAGGATGAGGATGAGGATGTGGATGCTGAGGAAGTAGAGGAACCTTCGGACTAGTCAGTGAGTTAACCACTTTGAATCTTTGAATTTCCCTTTTTTTAGTTGGCATTGATGACGTTTTTTCACTGTTGCAGCATTCTACCTGTTTATGCAGAGCGTATAGCCAAAAGAATGCAACTAATGGCATCACCAATAATCAAAGACGACAAACGACAACGATGCATATACATAGACGATGAAGCTACCATAGACCAGTAGTATTTTTGGTATTTTGAGATATTTGAGCAAAAACTTAAGTAGAATTACAAGCATTTTGGGATTATTTACCATGTTTCAATTATGTTTAATATAAAACACTTCCTTTCATTTAGAAAAAATAAAAATAAAATTGTAATATGATGTCCTCGAGAAATGCAAACCTTTTGAATTAACAAGATTAAATGAACAAATCTCAACATGTTAGACAAAAGCATGTTGTATTCCATAAAAACATGTTGTATTCCAAATCATGTTGTTCACCTGCCTTGAAAGCAAATTTACATTCATAAAATTGCACTCTTCTTGGGAATTTATTTCTTTGGGGCTGCTTTTTCTTTCTTTTTGGCCACTTCATTTGGATTTTTACAACCTTTAATTGTTGATAAAAGAACAAAGTGCCCAAGCAAAAAAGCCCTAAGAAAAAAAATTCCCCTATAAAAACAATTGTTAAATACTAATGTGTGCTAAATACTAATGTGCTGTGAGAAAAACAATAAACTATGGTGTGATAGAATAATAAACTATGGTGGAAAATTAGATGGATAGATAGATAAAATGATGCTCCGCAAAAATAATCTCTGGCCCTTGAAATTGCCTTTTTTACTGAAGTCATCTTTCACCGACTTACTTGGTCGAGAAAACCCCCCTCAAACTAATTTTTGCTTTGGTACGCTTTTTCTCGACTTCTTGAGTCGAGAAAGTCCTCCCGCCCCTAAAACCTGCGTTTTTGGCTTTGAGTTGCCTTTTCATTTCGGTCGAAAGGCCTCCATCTAAAACACGTGTTTTTGCTTTGGTACGCCTTTCTCGACTACGAGTCGGTCGAAAGACCTTCTAAAACTGTGTTTTTGCTTTGGTCGCCTTTCTCGACTTCATGGTCGAGAAAGAACCTCACCTAAAACCTGCGTTTTAAACTTGAGTTGCCTTTCTCGACTTCAGCAGTCGAGAAAGGATATCATTAAAACACGTGTTTTCGCTTGTTTGCCTTTCTCGACTTCAGCGAATTGAGAAAAGGCCTTCCGACTGTGTTTTCCCTTTGAGTTGCCTTTCTCAACTCGCGAGTCGAGAAAGGCTCTCAGGCCTGTATTCTTCAAAAATGGCCCTAAGAACTGTGTTTTATTTTATTTTTTTGCCTCAGTAGCATCACTTGACTAACTTGATTTTGTCTTTTGCGGGTCCTTATCTCGACCAGATAGTACATGCTTGGGAGCAATGAAAAGACCAGTTCATTGAAGAAAGGTGCCGAGAAGAGGGTGGTGACATCAGTTGGACATATAAGCACGTGACCCATGAAGGAACTCCTCATATAAATTTCTATCGATGCGTAAGTTGCTCCGCGGACTTGAGAGAGCTCCACGCCCTTTGCACTAGGTGGTTCATGTGTGAAGAGGGTGTAATCATTGTGCCCATAACCACCACTATGGTCTCTTCACCCAATTGTAATATATATTGTAATGAGCCCATTTATAAATATAAGGTATCTCAAAACTAGTATTTTTTTGTGATTAAATAAACAATTTGCTTAATTTTTGTTGGAATTTGTGATCTCTTGTCTACCCACCTAAGAAAATAGAGCCAAAATGTTCAACTAAGAATCTTTTTCAACTAGAACTTTGGTTTCAATCTGTAATGAAATTCCTATGTTTGAGTTGCATTGTTCTTGTTCTCGACTCGCTATCCAAGAAAACTGGAAGAAAGCTTGGATGCACACTAACAGACAAAAATTTGAATTAAGGACAGTTTTCGGGTCGGGGTGCTCCTTTTTGTGTAAAATAACAGGGTTCCAAAAAAAAGTGGGAATGGAATGAGTCCCACTTTAATTAAATACGACTTGTGGGCACTTTTTCTAGTAGTTATGTACTAGGTAATTGCCGTGATGAGGGACATTATGCACTGTAAAGGGCTCCGGCGGCGCCGCCAGACGAGGCGGTGCACGAACGGCGGAGCGAGTGCGCCGCTGAGTCTGGCGGCACCGCCGGAGCCCTTTACAGTCAAAATGGCCTGAATCACGGTAATTACAGGACGTAATGACCCATAGGTTTAAATTTCCACTCCTTTTCTTTGATTCGACATATTCTTTGCGTGATTGGAAGCTAGTCAGATGAGATTTCTTTGTTAAATCTTCAAAATGGTTGGTTCATGTGATCTTCCAAGATTAAGAAGCGGCTACATTGTGTTAAAAAGGGGCTCTATTAGAAAGTACCTGAATCAACGATGATTAGCTGTTACAGATCTCCAACTTGTACAGAGGAAGCAAAAACATAAAAAACCTACCTGATTCATGTAAAGAACAGCTGTGTTGAGCTCAGCATTGAGCTCTGTATGGTTGCATGGACTGAAAAGCAGACTGAAAAACTCGAACAGGGAAAACTCGAACAGAAAACTCGATCTGCAGGTCGCATGGGTGCTGGAACAGGGGAAGGAAGGCATGGGCGCTGGAACAGGGGAAGGAAAAGCGGCGCGGCTTCCCAATATTTGCACAAATACTTTGCATTATAATTCTTGGGTAATAATGGCGTAATTTAAACCTACTTGTCATTACTAATGGATAAGTAAAACAAGAAACAAGCATATTCATTGAAGGAATGCTTGCTATGTTGGTAAAGCGTTTGGTTTAGTGATATGCTCAAATTATCCCCCCGGATTTGAGGTGGATAAATTAGAAATATGGAAACCCTTCTAGATTTCAATAAAACCAGGAAGGGTTTCAATTGTGAAGCCCGGAAGGATTTCCGATTAGAATAAAATCAAACAGAATTTTTGGGGCCACTATTAATTAATTATATGCAATTCAATTCATATAGCTCTATTGTGGGTGGGTGGGTGGGGTTGGGGGTTTTGGGGGGGAGGATGATACAACTCAATGCTTGGATCTGTTCCAAAGGGAAAAAAAAAATCTCTTGTTAGCTCTTCATCAGCGACCTTGGCTATTCGCAATCGGATTTTCCATACTCAGATAAAGAAATAATCCAATTTGGATATCCAGAAGTTATTTTGCTCAAATCTGGAAGTATTCAAGTCTTAGAAAAGATTTTTATTGATGGAAGACGAGCTTGTTTGGTTAAGGAAGAGATTTTGAAGAAGAGGTTAAGGAAGCTTTTGGCATTTTTGAACAGAAACTATTTCTATATGGTAAGGCTTGGATCCAAAGAAACAAACATTCAAGTTTTATTATTTAATAGGAGAACTAACAAGCTTGTGGATGGACCAAATTCATCATATGTAATACCACGTGCCCTGGATTGGTAGGAAGAAAGGCTGCAAGGTCTGTTCAAGGGCAAACCTTATGCTTGATGCAGCGCTCCAGTTTCCAAGTATTTGCTAGATATATCCAGGTACGGTTCTGAAATTAAGATTCTAAAATTAAGGTTCTTGGCATCTGATTGACGCCATGATAAAAAAAAACACAGCTGTTTAGGGATATTATAGAAGAAATGTAAATGGATTTGAGAAAATCAAAATAGGGATTGATGAGCGACTCAGCTATGGGGCTCGCTCGGATTCTAACTCCTTAATGAAAAGCCTTTATAACTCTGCCCTTCTGCTCAATCCTTGACATATTGACCATTTTCTTTCAAGAACGCTCTCTTTAAAATCTCAAACTAGGTTACAACTTACCTTAATAGGCATTTGGGATGGTTCAATCGTATTTTTTCATTTCCAGGATTGATGGGAATGATCCGAAGGAATATGCATTCGACATTGCCATGTTGCAGAGGTCCAGGAACATAAACAAGCTCTCAAAAATCAAATTGTTGTAAATCTGCAACAGTCTCAGGAGCAACAATAGTATTGTGATGTGGAAATCCTGGTAACTCATACTCTGATTCATCTGCTACTCCTACTCTTATGAATAAAATGATCACCTGTGTAAGAGAATCTGCTTTATCCTTTTTCAAAGGTTCTCGATGCTCAAGCCTGGAATTTTTCTTACACATTTTGCTAAGACAAAACATAAGCAATTTGTTGGCATCCTATATCTGCTACATGTTATTCTCTAGATTTACATGCAAGACTTCCAATTAGATGGAGGGTCTACGTATGCCTAATTCCTCAGGTCTGTTTTAGAATGTTCCAAAAGTTCCAACACATGGATCTACAGAAATGTTATAAAATTTAGAATTGATGAGATTTTGTTTGGCCAAGTGGCCAAGTTTTTGCTAGGACTTGGCTGAAGCACTATTTGAAGTGAAAGAGTCATTTGTGAAGCTGGCAAAAATGGTGTGGTTGCTTCACAAAGTTGCCTTAAGCGTTTCACATATGATGCTATTCCTTTAAAGTCGCATGTGAAAACCCTTCCTATTTTCCTCCATGTGTGAAAATCCTTCGAATTTTCCATGCATTGAGGAAAATAGGAAGGGTTTCCATATGAACTTGGAATTTGAATTTTGAATTATAGGGTGATGTACATACTTGATGAACGTGCCGCTTTAGTGGAAGGCATCTGTGTTGATAAGCGTGATCCATAAAGGCTTACACGTGTGAATATTCTAAAAATAAAATAATGTTATAGAAACCCTTCCTATTTTTCCTAGAAAACCTTCCCATTTTCAGAATAGGAAACTCTTCCTATTTTCCAAGGAAATCTTTCCTGTTCTTAAAGGTTGGAAATTTGGGTTTCTTGGAAAATAGGAAGGGTTTCCGTGACCCTCTTGTTGGTTTTAGTGGAACTTGAAAGGTTTCCCTGAAAAAATGGAAGGGTTTCCAAGGAAAATGGGAAGGGTTTCCATGGGAGGACAACCGCCTGGGTGTACATAAAACTATCGGTAGTGATAGGAGGTCAAGGGCTCAAGTCCCCACAGATCGAGTTTGTTGTTTTGAAGGGAACCAGGATCTTAAATGTTTAAAACTAAAGGAGAAGGTACATCACATCAAAGAAAGCTTGGTGTGTTGGTACGCATTTTGGTTTGGGGCTAGGAGGTCATGGGTTCAAGTCTCCACTCAGTCTCCACAATAATGTTGCAATGTATGCGCCACTAAAATAAAAACGTATATGGCATCAATAATCATGGGTTCAGTCTCCACAATAAAATCAAGTCTTTACAATAAAGTTGCAATATATGGCCACTAAAATAAAAACGTATATGGCATTTTTATATGTGTCGCTATAAGTTGTGCTCATGGCGTTTTAAATCTTAAATCAAAATCTAAATCCAAATTTGTCCATGAGCGCATATATAAAACCATCGGTAGTGATAGGAGGCTAAGGGCTCAAGTTCCCACAGTAAAATTTTAATGGAGTTTGCTGTTTTGAAGGGAAACAGGGCCCTTAAAAAATAAAAGAGAAGGTATATTCTTACATAAATGAGAGCTTGTTATGTTGATAAGCATTTTGGTTGGGGCTAGAAGGTCATGGGTTCAAGTCTCCACAATAATCATGGGTTAAAGTCGAATGTATGCACCAATGAAATAAAAACGTAAAATATTTTTTTAATGTATAAAATTATTATATAGCATTTTTATATGCATCGCGTACGAGTTGCGTTCATGGCGTTACTCTTAAATTAAAATCTAAATCCAAATTTGTCTATGAACACAACTTTTTATGGAGCCTTAAAAAATTTAATGCATCTCCTGATGGAGCTTTTAGGGAGTTTTAACTAATTCAAGTGTTCTCTACGCGCAATAGCGCAAAATCGCCTCAATCCGAGCTTCCTACGAAAAGTTATAGCCCTCGAGAGCAAGTGACCTCTTTCTGTCAAAAACTCAACATGGCCTCTCCTTTTCCTCCTACATTTCTCTTCCTAATTAGCTCATCTCTCGCACACCTAATTGAGATCAGTTGCTTTTCAAAAAAGGAAGCATTGATATGAATATGGTAGCTCAGGGATGTGGTCTCCAACGTTAGTCTTGGTGGACTAGCATGGGTGCTTAGGTTTGACAAATTATGGGCAAGGCAAGGCAAGTAAATGGCAAAAGGAAGACCTTCTAAAATCTAAAGCTTAATAATAGTAAATCAAAAGGGAAACCTATATTTAAAAAGGGCGGACAGCTAAGTTAAAAGGGGACAACTAGCATTAAATGAAAGGGGAATGACGACTTTTGAAAGACAGTAAATTTAGGGCAAAGGGGCGACCAATTTTTGAAACCATAACATATGGATGAGCATTTATGGAGAAGATTTGACTCCTACTTCAGCCAACTACCACTATCAGAGCTACCTTCAATCACTTTCTGTCTGCTAATAAATCAGAGCTTGCCTATTTGATATAGCTAAGGATTTCAATTGTTTGTAATTCAATGGTGCAGTTTGGTTGTGGATTCATAGCATCCCTAGATGATTTAGAGATTGTGAGAACTTGTTTTATGTGAAAAATCGTGTAATATGCCTTTGGAGATTTGGAAGGTTTGGATCCTTGGTGTGATCCATATCAGTTGAACAGAAGATATTTTGCATCAGATTCTAAAACACCAGAATCATGAGCATCATTCAATCCTACATTCCCATCTGTTCAAATACAACATACCCGATGATCCCTGTGTTTGTATAGGAATGCCATCAATCAATAACTGTTTTGCAATTGCCATACCAATAGCCACCGATTACAATCTCATACATCAGTAGAATAGCTGCTCCGCAAATTGATCCATGTTCAACACGTCACCTCCCTTCATTTTTTCAAATATTCATTTTCTTATTAGGGAATCTTATCATTTGAAACGGTATAAGTTATCTGATACCATTATATTTCATACACTGTGTGTTTGAAGTTGGCTTCCCTGATTTAACTCTGGGCCGCATAACCCCTTGTGATTAGCTCGAGCGAATATTAACGCTTATTACCTCGAGACAATCATGGGGATATGCGCGAGACAATCACATGCATATGATGCGACAATGACCATTCGCAATCGACAGGTCTTTTGATACGGCCACTTATGGACGACGACGCATCAAGGCAATCTTCCCGTAGTGATTGTCTCAAGCTAATTGATGCACAATGAGTTTGGGAGCAAAATATGAAAAATGAAGCTCGCCATACATGCGCCACCTCAACCACAAACGCCATGCAAGAAGCTTGCCTCGAGGTAATCACTTTGATTTGCTTGAGCAAAATACGTGGGGTTATCTACAATAAACTTTCGAAAACAAAATGGTTCCTCTCATTGTTCTTAACTATTGAATTAAACTAGGCATAAAGTGTTGTATCACTAGTTTTTTAATCCTAGACAGAAATGGCCTTCTTGTATTGGGTCATATAGAACTTTTGGTCTTAGTAGACCATAAAATTCAATTCAATTGATATCCCATTGTTGCACCCTCAAACCCCCCTTCCAAAAACACAAAAAAACCAAGCCCCTCACCCCACTATTTTATTCTTATTATCCACATCTTTTGTATCATATTATTTTGAGGCTTGCTTATGTCACTACAAGGGATCCCCGTTGTTCAACGACGTCGAGGCATTGTTAAACGACATGTCGATTGCGACAAATATTTCAACGTCACGGCGTTGTTCAATTACGTCACATCGTTAAAGTACGTCGCAATAATGACGTTATTAATGACGTCGACACGTTGTTTAACGACGCCTCGACGTCGTTGGACAACGACGATCCCTTGTAGTGTGTGATATGATCTTGAACCAACCCAACAGAAAACGATTACGAAAATAGGCATAGCTTTGTCCTATGCCATGGCTGGTTTGAAATAACCATATGGAAGTGCACAAAACCATAGAGCAACTTTAACCTCCAAACAATCTATGTCAAAGCTCCACCAATTAAGCCGCAACCTCCAAATCCAATCTAACCTAGAGCACTATAAGGGGCAGAGGCAACCCTCCATGTTAATGCATCGGTTCATTGAATGTATAGTAGCTAACTTTTAGTTGCATGCATAAATATAGGAAAATACGTGCTTGTTTAAGACTTGTTTAAGTCCAAAAAGGTGCTAGGATAGAAAAGTGTCATACATGCTATTGATAATCTAGCAATTCATTTGAAGATATTAACAATTCGCTCTATTTCAGCTATCCGTTGATATTATATCGTGTTCATGATACGTTGATAGTATATCGTGTTCATGATGTTCTACCATGCTCTTCATAAACAGACATGTTTTTGGCTAACATGCCCAGCATTATTTAATTTACAAGTTTCAACATCTTCCATATCATATCCCTTTGAGAACTTGACTTGATAAATTATACAAGGTCTGTATTTTACAAACAGGCTGCAAATGCCTCCAAAGACCTCTACACTCAAATGTGCGAAACAAATTGCAAATTGCATGGAGTACATATATGTTATAATTTAAAATCCCTTGCAGAGCCATGCTTCAAGCATTACAGCCATCAATCCTCCTCCTCTATGCCAATCTCCTCGTCCTAGTCCTCGTCCTCAACCTGCTCTCTGCGATGATGCTTATAAACAATACTTGGAGACCTATTAGAATTCTTAATTCTTCCAACATCTTCTGATACTTCCAGGGCCATGAATTCCTTATCCAGATCCACCCTGCTAGGATACCACCAATCAGCTTCATCGACATCATCAAGGTGAAAAGCATCCTTCATATGAGATTTGTACATCTCTATTTTCTCATCCTTGGAGGCTTCATATGCTTCCCTCTTCTTTTCAATCCATTTTGTAATCCAACCCCCCTTCTCCTCCTCTCTTACCAAATCAAATCTTATGAGTGAGTCTACCAACCTAGTAGCTGAATTCTCCCAATACTTCATGCATCTGTTCAAATTATGCTCATATCTCCGCTCAGGATCGCGGAACCTCTCTAATGAACTTTTGGTATAATCTTTACCAAGTCGTTGTGGCCCACAAGAGTCTACTGATCGCCGTCCTCTCCATGCATTTGGCACTAGATCAAAAAGCCTATGGATTCTTAACCTATGTAGCTCTAGTTCAAATTTCTGTTTTACTACCTTGGTGCATCCCAAGTATGTGCAGTGCCATTTCCTCTCATCATAGTCATAGTGATATTCCAAACTCTTATCACTCTCATCCTCATCATCTCTCATTGGATATGCCTCACCCTTGATAGGCTTCGGCATGTAATGTGCTGCATGTTCCATCTTCACATCCTTTACAAGCATAGATTGCTTTGCTGCAAGTTTGATCGTTACACTCTCTACAGGCATAGACTTGTGCCCTGCTACAGGTTCGCTTTCCCGATCTGACGAAGAGCATGATCCAGAGCTTTGATCAGTTCCCTCATCAGTTGTATGATACTCAGGTGAACCTTCACATGATTCCCTCTCCTCTGACTGATTAATAGAACCTGGAGTGCTTGGTTCCTTTTCCTTCTCGCCAAGGTGCCGCATCCCCGTATCCATCTGATCAACTGCAAGATCTGGTTGATCAACTTCATAGTCTAGTAGTGGATAAGGGGGTTCTGAATGTTCTAACAGATGAATTGAGTCTACTGCACCATCAAGATGCTCTTTATTATTTTCCATATGCTAGCAGAAATCAAAATTGACTAAGTTAGAACATGAGAATTCCGACCAATTCGATTTTTTCTTACTGAGTCATATGATTGTACCTTAGCAGCGCAACCTTGCATTTGTATCTCGCCATACATCTCAATAGCATTGGCATGTAAGATATCATTTTCTACCACTTTCTTGCCCTTATACATGAGATACCAATCTGTAGGGATGCTTAGTGAGTTCATTTCCATTTCTTCTAAAATTTTCCTCCTGAGCAGAGCAACAGTATCCAATACATTCACGGAAAACGATAGGCACATGTAGTCAGTGGTCATGACAGAGATATAAAAAGCTTGAGACAGATCTGATGGAGACACCATGTCTAAACACTCCTCATCCTCAGCCTCAGCCTCCTCCTCATCCTCATACTCATCTTCATCTGTATATACAATCTGCAAAATACATAAAGCTGCTCAGGAAAAGAGAGAGAGAGAGAGAAAAGCTCGTGTAGTGATGAGATATACATACCTGCAGATCAGACTCGTCATCAGATCCTAACAATTGTCCAATTGTGGACAGATCATTCTCCACTTCATCGTCTTCTAAAGTTCTGGGTATTTTAGAAGGTGTCTGGTCCTCAAGCAAGGAGGAATCAGAGTAGTCCCTAGGCCTTTTCTTTTCCAATTTTTCTTTCAGTTCCTCATTTTCTTTTCTCAAAGCCAATACCACGTCTCCAAGAGCCAATACCACATCTCCGAGAGCACATGAGAAATCTGACGCAATCACCTCTTTTAGTCTGTCTCCAGAAAGTTTAGCGCAATTAACAAAATGCTCAAGCTTTTGCTTCTCAATCTTTGATAAGCTAACCTCTTCATAATACAGTTTAATCTCATCATAGAGCCGGTCATGTGAATTCCTAAGTGCAACAGACAAAGCTTTGGCAAATTCCAGAAATAAACTGAATGGAATAGGCTTGAGATACTCAAGGTACTCGAACAGAAGATCTGAGCCAGTGTGATCAAAACGTAAGAGCTTATATTCGTCTTCAACAAAGTTAGTGATCAACTTGAGAACTAACTGAGGATTTAAAGTAAGAAAATGATGTGGAGAAAGTCCTTTAAAGATATTTCTCCTCAATTTCGTCACAGGCTCATCCTTGACAGGAAGGCTATCAATCAAGATAAGCATGCAGACTCTTGTAGGAGTATGGTTAGGGATTGACAAATAAATCTGTTCGTCTGAGCTTGTGAGTTGATCACCTCCAACCTCCTTTTCCTGTTCTGGAGCATTAAAATTTTCTTCCAATAAGCTCTTGGCAACAAGATCAAGTACACGAACCCGCAATGGTGCTGCCGTAGCTGCTAAAACAAGAGAAGTAATAATTTGTGTTCGTTGGCACTGGGGCCACTCTGATTTTAAGCCTGAAGCTATTACATGCAGCTGACATTTAGATAATAAAAGCAACTTCTGCATGAAATCATCTAAATCCCTTCCTTGTATGTCCTTTATCAGGCTGCATAGTGCCTCCATGCATTTTTGCATGTAGACATCGATCTGACACTTGGGTAGATGCTTACTTGCTTCCTGAAGCAGGGTCATAGTCTGAAAGACCGACCTCCATGAATTTAACATGTGCTCTTGCCAAAACTTGTCACAGAACTCTTGAAGATTGTCCGGTTCAGACATATCAGATTTGCTCATGCCCAAAATTATGGCTGCATGGCTAAGATAGAAAAGATTCGTATCTGCAACCAGGTTTATTTTGACTCCATAGCAAAAGTTTCTTATGGTGCAAAAAATCTTCACACCTCCTGGAAAACCATCCATGTCTATATACATGTGTCTTGGTTTTTGCACAGATCCGTAAAGGCTCCTGAAGAACCTGCATCTGCGTAGCATAAGGCATTTGTGGCAATCAAATTTCTGAGCACTTATTTTTACTGTCATATCACAAGTGCCGTCTGCAAAATCTAGCCAGGGACCTTTTGGTTCCAACTGCACCTCCAAACTGGATGAATCCATTCGAACTGCCCAAGCACACAGCAAACCCACAAATTTTCAGCAAGCTTGGTTGATTTTATGATCAGAGCGAAAGCAAATGGGCTCGAATACGACAGACAAAAACCCACTACTTTTTTGGATTGACCATCCTGCCGATCAAAAGAGAAATGGAGCTATCATGCATGTTCCGCGCGAACGAGAAAGAAAGTTATAACTTCTCATTTCTCAGCAGATTTGGAAGCGAAAACGTAAACACTCTTACGAATATTGTAAGTGCAAAGCACAGGGTCAAGCAAAAGCATGATAAGTATCATTGGGGAATGGGGATATTTTTATCCTTTTTGCTTTTTGCTTTGGTCCAACCGAGGAATTAGCAAATCTAGAGTCACATCACAAAGAGCAATGGTAAAGTGAATTGATGCTCTGAGGCGTTTAATTGATGCCTCAAATTTGCATAATCCTAGCTCATTATTCAAGATGGAATTAAAATTGGACTGAGCAGTGATAAATGCTGCACACAACTGAGGGGGCAGTGGAGGCGCTCACACTATCTCCGTCCGATTTGGTTATTAAATAATCATTGAAACCCTTCCGGGCTTCAATATGGAAACCTTCCAAATATCCGTGAAATTTGGAAGGGTTTCCGTATTGAAGCCCGAATTGGGTGAAGATATCCACCGTTAATTAATGATCAAAATTAAATTCCCACGGCTATTTTTGAAGAGGCTTTTCAGAAAAGATTTTTTTTCTTCCTACCTCCTCTCCGGCGATTTTTTTTCTTCTAAAATTGGCTATTGAAGGAAGCGTTTCAGTGGCGATTTAGGATTCAAGGAAGTGTTTCAGTAGCGATTCAAGAAGTCCAAAAGTTTAGTAGACGGTTTCTGGAGTTCCGGCTTCAAAAGGTAAGCAATTTCCTTGCCAGATTTGCCACCATAGTCAAGCTCGAAGAACATAGCCTCGAATAAGACCTGGGGACAGACTCAAGAATCGAGAATCATACCGTGCACAGGGCAATCATAAAAAAAAAAAGTACCAGCGGCAGGGATGAGAAAAGAACCATCTAAAAAAACTTGCGCAGGAAAACGTCGTGCTTGTGCTGCTGCCAAAATGGGTATTCTAATTCGCCTAAGTAGCTATGGAGGTTTGCTACTTCCTACTTCCGATTCAATCAGAAAAATCTTCTTGCTGCCTTCCATCTAGCAGATAAATACCTTTTTCTTTTCTTTTTTTTTTTTGTCACAGATGCATTCTTGAGTGTCGGATTGGTCTGAATCAGAGGAGAAAGGGGCATTAAACCATCGCTGAGATCCAGTCGCTTTTCCCATCCAAGAGGAAGCGCTTGTTCTTGACCCAATTCCAACAACTGAGAAGCTTCCTAAGAGATCAAGCACCTTATGCCATTGCCCACAGCTTCATTAATTTCTGACTTGAACTACAACTGATGCCTCTGTGCCAAACTTGAACATCAAACATTTCTGCTCTACTTTCCAGCTAAAAATTGCGGGATTGAATAGCCCAAATGGGGGAATTTTTCCCGAGCCCTTGTTCTGGAGCTGGTCTGCATATGGGGCTGCTCTGCGAAGCACCGGATCCTGGTTTAGACAGAGGGTGTTTGCCAGAGCTAGTCTATTTCGTGAGTATGGCCATGGCTATTACGGGCATAATCCATCGTCATATTCAAAAGCTTTTTCTCATCATCTACCCATGCTCTCTTCTTCTTATTATTCATTCGAATCAATGTTTCAAACCAACCTACTTCCAAATCCACGGCCATTGCACAAGAAACCAAATGGAGCCGCTTGCAAGCATATAAATGGGCAGTCTTCCTTGCTTCCTGATGGTATTGATTTGCAAATACCAGAGTTTGGTGAAAGTAAAACAGCAGAATTGAAGAAGCATTCATTGCCCGCATTACTCCGTCTTCACGTTTGTTTGCCTCTCTCACTCTCTCAATCCCTTGCTCTCGTCTTTCTTTTTTTTCCATCCATCTCCAATCTACCCATTTCTTTTTTGCTCAAGAAACCAAGCTTTTCTGTTCAATAACTGCCTTTTTAGGATATTTGTGATGTGTAAACGACATTTAGAATGCTTTGATTTATAATGCTTGTTTTAAGTTTGATACTGGCAGAGGCAGATTTGATTTCTAATGTTTTTTTTTTTTAAAGTTTAATATTGGCAGAGGCAAGAGGCGGGTTTTTATTCTTATGAGGGCCTGTTTTTGAGCTGCAGCTTGGAGCACAAAACAAGATTAGACAAATTTCTCCATCTTGTCCATTATAGCTGTTTTTGGATGCAATTAGGAGATAAATAATTGCGTCTAATTCCTTGAAGATTGGCTTAATTCCAATGAATAAATTTTAAATTCTTTTCATCTTGAATGCTTGAAAGTGGAGCGCATTTATCAATTGGGTAGATCATCAATCCTCTTCGAAGTTTTTATTTCCCTTAAGAAATATTAGAAACGCTTGGGTTAGCGATCATATCCAGAACTTTACATGTAACAAGTTAAATATTATAATGCAAAAGCACTCTAAGTGCAATTTTATTGCATCTCTATTTCTTCTCATATGTAAATTGTCATGGCAATAAGAAAAGCCTAAGGTTGTTCTATAGCAAAATAAAAAAGGGTTGAACATATTAAGCTTAGAAGCTACCAAAAAAGGCATGGAAACAAGCCTTCTATATCCACTCAAATAGATGCTACCTTGAACGATCTTAAAGCACAGTCACAAAGTAAATGTGAACTAGCCAATTCATTTAGAATTATGATTTGTGTGATTGGAAGTTCTTCTGTGTTGTCATTGTGCTTAAAATTTGCTAGGTATTTTTTTTGTTAACAGTTTTTCTCATCTATTACAAATAAATTACATGCTTATGGTTCTTTTGTAATCTGTTCATACAGATATGGTGGAAATAGAGGCGGGCCAGGATGCAGTGGGCGCGCCACCAGTTCCACAGCCGATTAGGACATTTGCACCTGACTGATTAGTCCCTAGTATAAGCGTAGGTCCGTAGTAGAAGCTTAGGTTAGTCCCTTAGTATGAGCTTATCCGTTGTTCTCTTACTTCCACTAATACATAGAGGAAACGTAGTATTATTCCTGTACATACAGAAAACTTATTTTTTTGTCCATTGCTTTAGAGTTGTATGAACTTAGAATTTAGAATTCTTTAGGAACGAGCTCCATGGGCATTGGAGAATACGTCGATTATTGATCACCATCCTTGGGGCTCCTACAAGGTCCCAGGATAGATGGTTTTGTGAGCTGCACACACACGCTTCCAGGAGACTAGGGTGGCTGGGGTCTAGGTATGGATGCTGCGAAGAAGCATCACAAGAGGCAGTATGGAGAGGTACCATGGGTGCCTCGGCCTCGTGGTGCACGTATAGTGCGTCCGAGGGACGAGGAGGACGAGCCGGCAAGAGAGGGAGGGAGGGAGGGAGGGAGGGAGATAGATAGATAGATAGATAGATAGATAGATAGATAGATAGATAGATAGCAGTTTCAACGTCACGCCACTAGGCAGCATCCAACTGAACATGTGACCACACACCACACTACATTACTTGGTTGGAGAGAGAGAGAGAGAGAGAGAGAGAGAGAGAGAGAGAGAGAGAGAGAGAGAGAGAGAGAGAGAGATGAAATGAAATCTTTATTTTTACGTCTATGAGACCATCAGGCCTAGAAGACGTTCATTTTACATATTCAACATCATATATATATCATCTAATATGTCTTCGGGTAAGAATATATTAGTGCTCTCCTCCTCATACTCAAACTCACTAGCTCCCACCAATGATTTTATGTTTTGAATATTGCTGTCTCTAGTTTGCATAACTTCTACTAGAAACCGTCCGATTGTAGCTGGAGATAAGTCAAAGAAGCCCACTAAATCTGATACATGTATACCAAACTTCGTGCGTATGTACTGATATGCCGGGCATCTCAAAATAACATGTACCTCGTCCTCCACTTCAGATGATCCACACACTTTACAATGTCTCAATGTATGTGGTATTCTTGCCCAACGTCCAATCTCTACCCCCAAGTGATGCGAGCTGAGCCTCATTCTGCTTATCATATGTCTAAGCTTTACCGATAATCCAGCTTTTAAATACTCAGCTTCTCGTAACCCAGGGTTCATGACAGATCTGTAATGCTCTTTTTTAACTTCAGGTACACTCCACATTTTGTGGATAGCATGCCATCTAACCCAACCTTTGATATTATCCTTGTTGGACTCTAAGTCCGCAATATTCATCCCCCATTTTTTGAGCCAAAGCACAATATCAGCATACCACCCTCTCCCTTGACTGCTTTCAAGAGCCAAATGAGGCAAGCAAGCATGTTCTGCGTGTGTCTGTATCTTTTGCAAATATACCAAGAGTCTGATTAGGGCTTCAAGTTCCAGGGGTAGCATCCCGCACTCCACTAGCATCATATCGTAAGGTGTTTGTATTTTAGTGCCCAATTCTGCATGAAAAAATTTCTTTTGTACCTTCTCAATCTTTTTCCAGCTTTCTGCGGATAATCCTGGACCCCAAACTTCACAGCCATATAGTACTACTGTTTGTACCAGGGAAATAAAAAGCATCCCATGACCACCCCTTGTCACATCACTCCCATATGTCACATCACAAGGAATCTAGGAGAATGTAAAGGAATCCAAGGAAATACTTCCAGAAAGTTCTAGGATATTCTGAAAGTTTTAGAATGTTTTTGAAAGTCCTACAATATTCTAGAAAATTCAAGAATGTAAAGGAATCTAGGAGAATCTAAGAAAATCTCATAAAATGTAAAAGAATCTAAAAAAATATTCATAAGTCTAAGGGAATCTCTTAAAATTTAAAGGAATCTAAAGGAATAATCTTGATGAAGGCGGCTAATTTGTGTGAGGCACCTTAACAATGTGAAGTCATGGCTCCAGTTTCGGCCTGTGGGCGAATGGTTTTTAGAGGTAAACTCCAGCAACATAGACTTAGGATAAAACTTTAAGATCTGTCTATGGCGGCCAAGCTGTGTTAGGAAGATTTTACCATTAAGAAAGTGTAGTCATGGCTCCAGTTTCGGACTGAGGGGCCAATGGTTTCAGAGGTAAAGTTGAGGAAGATAAACTTAGGGAAAAATTGCAAGATCTGTCTCCATCTCCAATTTTGCATGCTAGATATTTGCCTGCAGGTTTCGAATTTTGAAAAGCAACACCAAATAAAACAATACCAGATCTGAAATGTACCAAAAAGATGAATATCTGCCATCAAAGATCATGAAATTCAGGGAACAAACGCTGTAAAACAGAATCAAGAACGATTTTTTTTAATATCTACCATCAAAGATCATGAAATTCAGGGAACTAACGCTGTAAAACAGAATCAAGAACGGATTTTTTTATGAATACTTGTTCGCCATACTCATGCTAGATATTTCAAATACGATTAAAACAAAAAACATTGTTAGCAAACAAAAAAGCAAAATCTGGCATACCAGAAATGTTGAATGAAGACAGAGCAAGATGGATCAACAGGACGGATCGACAACACCACCACCAGAACTTTTCAGAGAAGAGAACTTTTCTCGTTTCATGCATATGAATAAGGCGTTCAAAATAACAACCGTTAGATTGTTGAAGGTAATCCAGATCAACGCTCCAAAAAAGAAGCACTTCAGAAATACTATTTAGTATGGCCCAATGAATACAGCACTAAAATCATAGGAAAACCATGCCAAAAAGCGTATAAAATCACAAAAAAAACCCCTGTTATAATGCTAGATATTCAAAATATAGCATTGAGGTGGGTTATAGGGGTAGGAAAAAATAATTTAATGTAACATTCCTCTTCCAAGGGATCATGATAATCCACATTTGGCCTTGCACCATCTTCATCGTGTAGATCCTCAAAACTTGCAGAACTCTCAATATTTTCGAACACAAAATCATTTACAGTTTCATCCGAATCATGCTAAAATGCATGAAGACTTGAATCCATTGGGGTGTATGCAAGTGTGGAGTGGAAGCGCAAGAGAGAGAAGATGATTCAAAGATGTGTAGGGCGAATCATACCTCATGAAATTTTTAGGGTTCAAAACCCACTGGCTACCATCGGGTGGGAGACGTGGGTTGGGTGCATGTCCCACCAACGCCTTCAAAAAAAAAAAAAGAAAAAAAGAAATTTTTAATCGCATGTGGAAACCCTTCCTATTTTCTTCCATGTGTGGAAATCCTTCTGATTTTCTATGCATTGAGGAGGAAGGGTTTCCATGTGAACTCAAAATTTGAATTTTGAATTCTAGGGTGATGTATATACTTGATGGATGTGCCGCCTTAATGGAAGGCATTCATGTTGATTAGTGTGATCTATAAAGGCTGACACGTGTGAATATCCAAAAAATAAAATAATGTTATAGAAACCCTTTCTATTTTCCCTGGAAAACCTTCCCATTTTCAGAATAGAAAACTCTTCCTATTTTCCAAGGAAATCTTTCCTGTTTTCAAAGGCTGGAAATTGGAAAGGGTTTCCTTGGAAAATAGAAAGGGTTTCCGTGGAAACCCTCTTTTTGTTTTAGTGGAAGTTGGAAGGGTTTTCCTGGAAGGGTTTCCAAGGAAAATGAGAAGGGTTTCCATGGGAGGATAACTGCAATCGGATGTACATAAAACCATCGGTAGTGATAGGAGGCCAAGGGCTCAAGTCCCCACAGATGGAGTTTGTTGTTTTGAAGGGAACCATGATCCTAAATGTTTAAAAGTAAAAGAGAAAACATATACTTCACATCAAAGAAAGCTTGGCGTGTTGGTAAGCAGTTTGGTTGGGGCTAGAAGGTCATGGGTTCAAGTCTCCACAATAAATCAAATCTCTATAACAATCATGGGTTCAGTCTCCACAATAAAGTTGCAATGTATGCGCCACTAAAATAACAAGGTGCTGCGCACGACGGGTTGCCCTCTGATAGCCCGAAAGTGTGTTTTCATGTTTCGCTTTTTTGTGTTGGATCTTCTTTGTTTTGTGTAGAGTCGTGTAAATGATATGAATGCAGGTTATCATTTTCTTAGGTCAAGAATATGCTCATTGTCTATTTGAGCTCGACACTTTTGTTCGTAATATGAACCCTATGTTCATTACATCATGTAATTGCGTTGAATCGGGCATTTCGCCAGTAATGGCACCGGTAATGCCACCACACTCGGCAGCACACTCGTGGCTCCAGACTTAGCGGTGCATGGGCCTGCTTGCCTGGAGCCTCTCAGGGCAATGTGCTTGAAATATTATGGTTTCATACAAGTTCAAACTAGAGGCTTTTAGTGTAATGCTAATATGATAACCAACTACACCATGAAACCAACATTAAAATTATATAAGGAGTATGAAATGTACAAATTCATACTTACTTCTACCTTTGCTTCGTCCCTTTTAATTCTACCACTATAGCTTTTAACTTTAACTTTGGCAAGCTTAGTCGTTTAAATCTACTTCCTCCATCTGAGACCATTGACAAGTGCATGTCTAACCTTCCATTTGGATGGCACTAGCGTTTACTCGGGGATAGATTCATCACAAATCTAAGTGCCCTGTTGCTTGAACACTATGTGGTACCATTTGAATTTTGAGGCAACTTAATTCTAACCATACCTCCTTCTACTATTAGCTCCTGGCTAGAGGATAAACTAACATCAAAGGAACAACACTTTGAAATTCTATTGCTTGTTAGTGGTTTCTTAGTGGTACATTTGGCCCTTTTTGTTGGTGTTGTTTTGTTCACCCTTTATGTTGTTTTCATGACAAGAACAATGGTTAAGGCAATAAATGGTTAACGAAGGCAATAAAGAATAACCAGGTAAAAGTTGAAAAAATTTGTATTACCACATGTTTTTCATAGATGTGATAGCATTGCATCATGCCAAGATGCTCGCAATGCTTACATCCTACTCATATTTCTTTGCCATGCTTTCAAGTTATACTTCTTAAGCTGACCAACACTAAGTTGCAGCCAACAACAAGAATGGGATTGTTCAACAAATCTTGTTTCATTTCTGGGTGCATTACCATGGTGAGCTCTATTGCATGCTAGCATTACCATGGTGAGCCCATCACAAAATTTATACATAATTTTCTCTCATCATAATTTATACATAATTTTCATATTTTACAAATGCATTCATTAAAAAAAAAAATAGCCCACTTACCCGATTCCACATGCAATACAAACCAGACATTGTAGGGACGTGGACCTACATTCTTGCGTATAAACCCTAAGGAGCTCTTGATTTTCCTTCACCACGCCAGTAAAATAATCGTAAGCCACATTTTCTCGACTCCTTTGATCCTCTTTCATATCGTCCGAGTTGCCTGATTCTTCATCTGAAGACATATATTCAATATCCGACATATCGTCTTCATCATCCTCTTCCTGGCAATGCAAACTCCTTAGAAACTCAAAAAAGCTCTTGGCACTCGGCTGTTTATTTGGTCTTTATGTACTTCTTGATTATGCTGCTAGATGCATAACCTACAGCACTCGCCATCTCAGCCCCTCTCCTTGTTGCCGAATTAGCAAGAATCATTCCTTTGCGGGTGAAAGCATGCTAGGGTGTACCATTTAAAGTACTTTTTAGGGAGTGCGAAACTACCCAAAAAAGTACCCAGCACTGGGTACTGGGAACTTGCATAAATGCTGCAATAAATAATAAGTTTGAGAGTTAATCCATTTATATTAGTCTCTAATAGTATTGTTATCCTCTAATACTATAGATTGACATGTTATTGATCTTCAATCCAAAAATTTTCGATTGATTTTAATGAAAAGAAAAACCAGAAAGTACCAGTTTTAAAAGTACCCAGTGTAGGTACTTTTGAGGGTTCCAAAAGTGGTACACCGTAGCATGCTTTTACCCTTGCCTCCTGCAGACAACACAACCCCGCCTCGGTTCCGTTCTTAGCCAAGGAAGCATCTCCAGCAAACCTTATAAGCAGCCACTCTGGCCTTGGGAGCCATCCCTTCCGCAGTCCCCTCGGCAAATCCTTGCATGCTGGCACGGTATACATAATGCCCAGCAGCAGTGGAAGCAGTGTGAGTGCCATGCCCATCGGAATCCCGAGCGGATTTGAACTCCGAATTATGGGTCCGCTCCTGTAAAAATAACAAGCCCCCACAAGCTTGTTATTAGAATGTGAGGCATTGAACCCAGGACAACAAGCAAAAAGAAGAGCAACACGGCGAGCAGCATAGCCATAGCCAAAGCTGGAGTCCTTAAGGGGGTTCAGGCGGCAACAGGGTTGACTGCCAGTTTACTGGCAACAGCCAGTTTGGAGCAGTCATCAGCATATACTAGGCATATGCTGGCATATACTTAAATATGCCACAAACCCACATAAACGAGGGTTTGCCCCCTAGGGGCAACCCAAAAATGTGGCGGCGTGACATGCTCTTGGATTTTGTAGCAATGGCTCATAGAGCATTTGCTGGTGATCTCGCATCGTTCGACAAGTTCCAGTGGTGGGTGCTGCGGTGAGATGCATGTCGGTTTGCCCGGTCTGAGTGGTGGGTGCTGCGGTGAGATGCATGTCGGTTTGCCCGGTCTGAACAAGGGCAACTGGTTCAATCAACAACACAGGGGACAGGCAAAATGACTGGCCACACCAGGTTTAGGGCAGTCATCAAGTATATTCGGGTATATTCCAGCATATACCCAGAATATCCCACATCACCACATGAACGAGGGCTTGCCCTTAGGGGCAACCCAATAATGAAAAAGACATGTTTGAAACTTGTGACAACATATTGTCTTGGCGTAATTTTCTTATTGAAAAGGAAAATATCGGCATAGCTGGGCCATAAATTTCACAATTTAGGACTGTTCAAATAAAGCCACACACTATCCTTTAACTGCTTTTCTTAATCATGGGTCCCATGACCTATTGGTCTTCGTGGACGTTAAAAAAACTATTCTATTCTATTCTTAAAAGCACGCCTCATTTTTCTTTGGTGGGAAGACATGGGCACTCATAAGGCGGTTGCCATTTGCAAGGAGAAAAATGAAATTGATGTTAAAGAAGAGCATCTGTTAGCACAAAAAGGGTGCTTTTTATTGCCTCATATTCATATCCTCGTTGTGAAGTTGAAGATTCAGGTGCCATAAAGTCAAAAGTCGTCTTCTCGTTATCTTTCCTATTGCATTGTCTGATTGATTTTGGGTTTAAAATCCCTGGAACATGTTCTCTAAGTCCTCTGCATCTGAAGAAAAGAAACGGCTCGCTTCAGATTCTGCTTCAAAGATTTGATGTCTCTCCAGCAATGTCATTTTAACGTGATCGCGTATTAGAAGAAAAAAGACAAGATACAATATACAATTCTGCTCAAAAGTGAACAGAAGGTCATCCATGCAACATCATTTAACAATAGGATTAAGAAAAATAATGAAATTCAAACTCCGTATCCTGCTAAAGACTTGCTAGCCTGTTTAAACAATCTTCAAATGGTGAACTTCATGATTAACAGTACGTTCTCAGTCACAATACAGCAAAATGTGTGAACGAGGAGAATAAGAACTTGGTTGTCGTGTCATCAATGACAAGCTCCCAGCCTGTAGGTAGCGTCATGATTATGCAATTTTCATATTTTGTTTGCAAATCCTTCAGGTTTGCCTTACTCTCGCATAGTGTGACTGTGTTCATTGTGAGGCAGTTTGTCTTCCAAACTGACATAGCACAAACAAAGGTGTCGTCCAAATATGACTGAGTCTTTAACATGCAAGTGCCACCTCCTTATTTTTTAAGAATTTGCCATCCATTGTGCAGAAGCCCATGTCCCCAAACATATGGCAGCCACCAATGGGAAAAGAAATGGTTATGAAGAGCGGCTACAAAATCAATATATTTCCCAAGCACATGAAAATCTAACTCCTGCTTATGATTCGCTTAAACAGTCTTTCATATAGTGCAACAGCATAAACAATTATCTCTTTTACGATGTTTGAAATAATCAGGTCAGACCAGAGTCCTCAGTAATAAGTACCCATTTCTAAGTCGTAATGATCACCCCGGCTATCACTTTGGTATAATTCAAGCTTTTCTATTACCGTTGAAACTAAGTTCTCCATATCAGGTATCTGCATCAGGTGACTTGATCTTGTGGTAGCCTGTTTTAAAGCGCTCAAAGCATCTGCTTTTTTCAGGGAATCATCATCCCCCGCATTCACAGCAATATTACATAACAAGATCAAAGAAGGAAGTTGTGCAGGACCTTCAAACAAAACAAGTTGAACCAAATAAGATGCTCCATTGGCGTCTAATATTGCTTTAGAGTGCTGTTGACAAAGGAAATTATCCTTTTCTGTGAATTTTCCTAGGGCTATTGCAGCCTCTTTTTCAACTTCATAATTGTTAGATGCTAGCTGAGCAGTAATTGTATGTACCACCTTGACCTCCTTTGCAGGAAATATTCTTGCAATGCATCCAATTGCCTTTAAACAACATACCTGCAGCTCTGGTTCTCATGTTTCAATGACTCTTAGTAACTGTTCTACAATGGCCCTCACAGATGGCGAGTTCATCTTAAATGCTGCCCTCTTTAACTCCTGGTCTTCTTCAGCTGCAGCTGCAATTTCCATGACTGCCATGATTGAGTTTTTCTGCACTTCTCCTGTTTCCTTCTCAATTAATTATGCAAAACAAAGTAATGCTCTTGTGTCAGTAATAAATTTGCATACATTCTTAACTGCTAGTTTCCATAGTGCATGTGCCACTTCTGCCTTCATCTCGGATACAGTTTGTGCATCAACCTGCTCTCTTTCCTTTCTATTATAGTCCCTTTGAGAAACCCCAAACATTGGTCTGCCATTTTCCAGAAGACTGGGATAACTGATCACACTTACTTCCACACCCTGCAGCTTCATTTGCTTGAACAGTTCAAGAGCCTCCTAATAAAAACACAGCTGTGTGTATTCCACAACCATTGCACTACAGGACACATCATCTTTTATGCAGCTATTATTAAATAATTCACGTGCTTCTTCAATGCTTCCGCATTTGCAATACATATGAATGAGGGTGCTGAGTATTGAGACTTCTGACAGTAACGTATTCTCAAGAAGAATATGAGCATGGATATATTTCCCCAGCTCCAGGGAGTGAATGTTGGCACAAGCATTTAAAATGCTGATAAAAGTAACCTTGTCTGCATCCACATTTAGCATATGCATTTGCTGAAAGAGTTTCAATGCCATTTTTTCATATCCATTCTGAGCATATCCTGCAATCATAATACTCCATGAGACCGTGCCTTGGAGAAGCATCTTATCAAACACTTAATAAGCATCCTTTATACTTGCACACTTTGCATACATGTCAACTAGACTACTGTCTATAAAGCAATCAGATGAACTTGTATACATCGCATGAACTTGCTTGCCATATCCCAAAACAGTTAGGGAACCATATGAAGACAAAATTGTGATGAACATGATTGCGTCTAGCTTCACAAGTTCATCTTGCATATTTATAAAAAGGTCAAGAGCTCTCTTGCCATATCCATATTGTACATATCCTGAAACCATAATATTCCAAGATATGGCATCCCAGACTAGCAATGTTTCAAACCTCAGCAAAAACATCAAACCTGTGATGCTAGCAATCAATGTATTGTATCTGCATATTTTATGACTTACTATTTCCCTTACCCTTACCCTTTCTATTTCTAGTTTCTTTTCTATTTGAGAGCCTCGTCTAATGCGACCAAATCTCGCTATTTTCGCTGGTGCTACCTTAGTGGCAAATGCACCTTCTTTAGGAACAAGGCCACATACATGACTGTGCAAGGGATGGAGAAGTCCACTTACAATTATACATCTACAGACATGGCCACAAATAGATGCCTCCTTGCTCATCAAGTCTTAGACTAGCTCCCAGACCTCCAAGCTTTGTTGACCTTGGCAGAACAGAGTATCTGGCACTACCATAGCAAGAAGAATGGGCGACGGAGAGTCTCGTCTGGAATAGCCAGTCGCAAAGCATATCTGGGTATATACTGACATATACCCAAAATATGTCGTACACATATAAACAAAGATTTTCCATTAAAGGCAACCCAAAAACACACAAAATTTTGTCATAAAAAACACACACAACTTTGTCCAAAGAGTCGATATGCCACGTGAACAAGATCGTTAAACATGCATGTTGCGCCTCGGAAACAAAGTATGCTGGGGTTACCCTCGTTGGCCAAGGATCGCTGCCACAGTGGAGTAGAAATTGTGGAGGCCCAATTTTACGCATGGCAACGTTATTTTTTCCCTTAATTCCATTGAATTGCTTTCTCTATCATGAGCTATTCATTCTTGCGTTTAATCTCATGTGTTGAAATTTATGCTTTACAAACCATGTTTACAACAAAATGCAACTCATTAATAGGTATGAAATTGGAGCCAAAACATGGCATACGCTTGGTAATTTTTGTGGGGAGGTGCTTTACCCCTTAAATTCAAACCCCTTCAAAATATCAGACGGCAGTGCAAAACTCAACCCAAAACATGAAAAATGGTGTAATTTGGTTGGGCTTCTTGGTAATGCAGCAACTTCATGTATTTCCATCTTATCCATCTCTATGGCCATTCATATCAGTTTGCAGAGCTTCACTATTGAGTTCAAATTCCGACATAGCTCGTGTTGTGCCATAACCATGGCTCTGGTAGGTTCTTGGCATAACCATGGCTCTGGTACCCCAAACTTGTATTGGAATCGAGCTAGCTCTTCCATCGCTAGTCCCAACTGCATTGCCATCAGGGTAAGTTCAAGGACAAGAAGATACAACAAGGCTACTTGGAATAGAGTGATGGCCAACATATTAGCCTGCTCATCCCTGATAGATTGTATTAAGAAAACATGGAAGCCAGAATTTAATGTGTTATTGCATGTTAAAAGAAACTGAAAGTTAAGGCTGCGACATGCAAGATAGGGCTCTCCAAGTGGTACATCTCGAATGCATTAAGACAGACGTGATGTAATAGATGCAGAAGCTGCATCAAATCAGTTGCTTGTCTATATAAGTACTAATGGAAGTGACAAAGTTCACACTTGTTAGGCCTCACTTATGCCTAGTTCATATCTGAATCTGCTTGTTGCTCCATGCAAGAAGAAGTGGCTAAAGGACAACATCATTAAAGGAATAACTGTCAAGATATTTTCCTGCCAATTCTGTTATTTGCTACAAAACGTTGACCTCATTGGATGTCTGAAGCACAACAAAAGAAGAAAAATAATAATGGACAACCAGTTCCAATAAGGCACTCTTGCCAAAAATATTGGGCAAGTAATATGAATCTAGACCTAGGTTCTTAAACATTGCAGCCAGCAGATCATACAGGAGAGCTTAGCTAGCATTCTCTCAGTATAGTTTATAATAACGGTTGATCTAAAAGAAAATAGGAATAAGGCATACAATCTAAGTGTATAGATTTGTAACAGCAGTTGATCAACAGAAAAATAGAAGCAAATGAGAATTTAAGAATGTAAAACATAAATAGTTACCTGTAACAAGCTGGTCGACATTTTGAAAGGAAAGGAGAGAACAAATTTTCAAGGTCGTTCCTTTCCCTAGATTAAAATCTAACATATAAGAAAGGTCCAAGTCAATTTTCTGGACACGTGGATGAACATAATAAGGAAAAGATACTAACAACAGAGTTCACATTCACCACTCGTGATGGTGAGCTCCGAAGTAATGCTGGGAGGAGCAACCGAGTGAGTGCTGGAGGTGCAAGGTAATTTATTTGCATGAGCTCTTCAAAAGCCATTCTTTGAGAATGCTTGTTTTCCTGTAAAGAGCTATCCCAATAAACTCCAACCAAATGCAACACTTTTCTGACATAAATGCATGCTTTCTAATATAAAATACATAATGCCCATAGAAAAAATCCTGCATTATTTATCAAGACGTGGAGAGACCGGTGTTCGGCTTCCCAGCGCTTGGCATAATCTTTCACTGATCTAAGTGATGACAAATTGAACTCCATCACCTAGTTCAAATAAAAAAGATGATATTGCTGTTTAAAAACTAATAGATGCATAATACACGAGAGGCTCTAACCCTGCCATTTGAAGATGAAAACATGTGCCAAGATAGCAATATCCAGTCACCCATTGCAAACTATTGCTAATATTAATATATGTTAAATATCTTTAAACCATAAGAGATCTATTTTGTCCAACAGATATTATGAGTTGTATGATCCACAAGCATGTTTGACCAAAGACAAAGATTTGCATGACCTAGTAGTGTGGAAATGATTACATGCATGAACATGGGAAAAAAACATGTTTTAATATAAGTAGATGCAAGATAGCAGATTCATATTGATGTACTTCTTATCAGAATGTTCCTGACCTTCCTTATTTCTCAAACAATTAGTATAACTCTTTATTTCTAAAAATGGTTTACTCTTCAAGAGGGAAATTTGTTATCGTTGATGTTCTTGCACTCTACATGATCAGAAATATCAAGTAACGAGGAATGCGAACAACCTACTTCAACATTGAGAAGAGGAGCAGCTTCCAGTTGTTGATTCGCCTGTCATTGGGCTATAAGCTGTTCAGCAGCCTTCACATTCCGACATGCAAGAACCACATGTGCGCCAGCTTTGGCAAGTTCCCTATAAAGTAAGAGAAAATTCAATGCTGCATAAAGCTTACATAACTTAAGCATAATCACATAGCTACAAGAAAAACAAACCAAGCAGTATGAAGACAAAAGCCGCTTGTAGCTCGGTGAACAATGCAGTAGTATCGTAAAGCGAGGGATCCACTTGAGGCTTCGGTGGTAGATGGCAAGTCCATATTCGTTGTGTGAGAGTATCAAATCCGACATACAAGAGGCCCCATAACCATTCTATCCACCCCATTGTCCCTCCATTTTTAAGATAATCAGTTAGAAGGCATAAGACTCCATCCATACAGAAAAAACAAAGAACGGAGCCTTGTACATGTGGATCGTCTTCCTATCTGCGTTTGAAGAAGTGCATTCCGGTAATAAGATTTTGTTGAAGCTAGCAGGGCACCTGAACCAAGATCGAATACTGCCCTTTCTTTCCTTTCCTATGCCATATCTTGTTCCAGTTAGCCAGTTTCCACACCGCCCGCCCAACAACACTGGTGACCGCCAGTTTACAGGCAACAACAGGTTTTGAGCAGTCACCAGCATATCCTAGGGATATTCTAGCATATACCTAGGATATGCCAAAAGCCCACATAAACAAGGGTTTGTCCCCCTAGGGGCAACCCAAAAATGTAAACTAAAATAAAAATGTATATGGCATCAATAATCATGGGTTCAGTCTCCACAATAAATCGAGTCTCCACAATAAAGTTGCAATGTATGCGCCACTAAATAAAAACGTATATGGCATTTTTATATGTATCGCTATAAGTTGCGCTCATGGCATTTTTAATTGTAAATCAAAATCAAAATCCAAATTTGTTTATGAGCGCATATATAAAACCATCGATAATCCAAATTTGTTTATGAGCGCATATATAAAACCATCGATAATGATAGGAGGTTAAGGGCTCAAGTTCCCATAGTAGAATTTTAATGGAGTTTGCTATTTTGAAGGGACGCAGAACCCCAAACCTATAAAAAATGAAGGAGAAGGTATATTATCACATAAATGAGAGCTTGGTGTGTTGGTACACATTTTGGTTGGGGCTATAAGGTCATGGGTTCAAGTCTCCCCAGTAATCATAGGTTAAAGTCGAATGTATGCACCACTGAAATAAAAACATAAAATATTTTTTTAATGTATAGAAATTATTACATTCCACTGAAATAAAAACATAAAATATTTTTTTAATGTATAGAAATTATTACATAGCATTTTTATACGCATCGTGTATAAGTTGCGCTCATGGCGTTTTAAACTCTTAAATTAAAATCTAAATCCAAATTTGTCTATGAGGACAACTTTTTATGGAGCCTTAAAAAATCTAAATGCATCTCCTGATGGGGCTTTTAGGGAGTTTTAACTAATCCAAGTGTTCTCTATGCGCAATACCGCAAAAATCGCCTCAATCCGAGCTTCCTACGAAAACTTATAGCCTTCGAGATCAAGTGACTTCTTTCTGTCAAAACTCTCAACATGGCCCTCCTTTTCCTCCTACATTTCTCTTCCTAATTAGCTCATCTCTCGCATCCTAATTAAGATCAGTTGCTTTTCAAAAAAGGAAGCATTGATATGAATGTGGTAGCTCAGGGATGTGGTCTCCAACGTTAGTCTTGGTGGAGTAGCATGGGTGCTTAGGCTTGACAAATTACGAGCAAGGCAAGGCAAGGCAGGTAAATGGCAAAAGGAAGACCTTCTAAAATCTACGGCTTAATAATAGTAAATCGAAAGGGAAACCTATGTTTAATTGTAGGGAAAAGGGCAGACAACTAAGTTAAAAGGGGACAACTAGCATTAAATGAAAGGAGAACGGCGACTTTTGAAAGACAGTAAATTTAGGGCAAGAGGGCGACCGATTTTTGAAACCATAATACATGGATGAGCATTTCCAAAGAAGATTTGACTTCTACTTCAACCAATCACCACTATCAGAGTTACCTTCTTTCTGTCTACTAATAAATCAGAGCTTGCCTATTTGATATAGCTAAGGATTTCAATTGTTTGTAATTCAATGGTACAGTTTGGTTGTGGATTCATAGCATCCCTAGATGATTTAGAGATTGTGAGACCTTGTTTTATGTGAAAAATCGTGTAATATGCCTTTGGAGATTTAAAAGTTTTGGATCCTTGGTGTGATCCATATCAGTTGATCAGAAGATGTTTTGCATCAGATTCTAAAACACCAGAATCATGGGCATCATCCAACCCTACACCATCTGTTCAAATACATATACCCGATGATCCCTGTGTTTGTATAGGAATGCCACCAATCAATAACTCTTTTGCAATTGCCATAACAATGGCCACCGATTACAATCTCATACATGAGTAGAATAGTTGCTCTGTGATCCTTGTTCAACACGCCACCTCCCTTCATTTTTTCAAATATTCATTTTCTTACGAGGGAATCTTATCATTTGAAACCGTATAAGTTACCTGATACTATCATATTTCATACACGGTGTGTTCGAAGTTGGCTTCCCCGATTTAACTCTAGGCCGCAGAAGCCTTTGTGATTAGCTCGAGCAAATATTAACGCGTATTACCTCGAGACAATCATGGGGATATGCGGGAGACAATCACATGCATATGATGCGGCAATGACTATTCGCAATCGACGGGTCTTTTGATACGGCCACTTATGGACGACGGTGCATTAAGGCAATCTTCCCATAGTGATTGTCTCAAACTAATTGATGCACAATGAGTTTGGGGGCAAACTATGACAAATGAAGCTCGCCATACATGCACCACCTCAACCGCAAACACCATGCAAGAAGCTTGCCTCGAGGTAATCACTTTAATTTGCTTGAGCAAAATACGCGGGGTTATCTACAATAAACTTTTGAAAACAAAACCCTCATTGTTCTTAACTATTGAGATAAACCAGGCATAAAGTGTTGTATCACTAGTTTTTTAATCCTAGACAGAAATGGGCTTGTTGTGCTCCTTCTTGTATTGGGTCCTATAAAACTTTTGGTATTCTTAGACGATAAAATTCAATTCAATTGACGTCCCATTGTGGCAACCCCCCCCCCCCAAAAAAAAAAAAAAAAAAGCCCTCACCCTACTATTTTATTCTTATTATCCACATCCCCATACATTTATTCCTGTTTAATTTTGCATCATATTATTTTGAGACTTGCTTATGTCACTACAAAGGATCGAGGTCGTTAAACGACATGTCAATTGCGACAAATATTTCGATGGCATGACGTTGTTGAACTACGTCACGTCGTTAAAGTACGTCGCAATAATGACATTATTAACAACGTCGACACGTTGTTTAACGATCTGTAGTGTGTGATATGTAGTTTGCTACATATTCTAAACGAAGTGCACCCTGGACTACCAGTCGGATTCGTCAATCCTACGACCCAGATCGTATGTTGGGGCCTGTGAGCACATCTCGTTTCCCTTATAGTCATTTATGACTGGAGGCGCCTATGATTTTGAAATATGATATACGATTTCGCCTAAGGTTTTGAGAGAATATGGAACCTCTATACGGCTTTGTCTAAATTTTAAAATATGAAATACGGAGGCTCAAACCTCTACCAAAATAACTCAATGTCCTAATAAGACTACTTTAACCAATATACCCAGTGAGCCAATATGATTATTTTTTATTCTTAAATCTATGTTTTTTTTATTAACAACCCATTCAATTGTTTTAGGGATATATGGACTATGGTTTTAAGAATTGTTATTTTTTTACATCCATATCAAATCCCCCTGGAACCCTCTGTTATTTTGCTACATATGATCTTGAACCAACCCAACAGAAAACGATTACGAAAATAGACATAGCTTTGTCCTATAGCAAGCATGCCATGGCTGGTTTGAAATAACCATATGGAAGTGCACAAGACCATAGAGCAATTTTAACCTCCAAACAATCTATATCAAAGCTCCATGAAACCAACACTACCAATTAAGCCGCAACCTCCAAATCCAGTCTAACCTGTAGCACTATAAGGGGCAGAGACAACCCTCCATGCATTAGCTATAGTGCAGGGTCAACCCTCCATGCATTAGCGCCTTGTTAAAGCATCGGTTCATTGAATGTATAGTAGCTAATTTTTAGTTGCATGCATAAATATAGCAAAAGACGTGCTTGTTTAAGTCTTCAGCTTGTGCTAGGATAGAAAAGTGTCATACATGCTATTGATAATCTAGCAATTCATTTAAAGATATTTCCAATTCGCTCTATTTCAGCTATATGTTGATAGTATATCGTGTTCATGATGTTCTACCATGCTCTTCATGAACAGACGTGTTTTTGGCTAACATGTCCAGCATTATTTAATTTACAAGTTTCAACATCTTCCATATCAAGGGCCCTTTGAGAACTTGACTTGATAAATTGTACAAGGTCTGTGTTTTAGAAACAAGCTGCAAATGCCTCCAAAAACCTCTACACTCAAATGTGTGAAACAAATTGCAAATTGCAGGGAGTACATATATGTTATAATTTAAAATCCCTTGTAGAGCCATGCTTCAAGCATTACAGCCATCAATCCTCCTTTATGCCAATCTCCTCGTCCTCAACCTCCTCTCTGCCATTCTTATAAACAATACTTGGAGGCCTATCAGAATTCTTAATTCTTCCAACATCTTGTCATACTTCCAGGGCCATGAATTCCTTATCCAGATCCACCCTGCTAGGATACCACCAATCAGCTTCATCGCCATCATCAAGGTGAAAAGCATCCTTCATATGAGATTTGTACATCTCTATTTTCTCATCCTTAGAGGCTTCATATGCTTCCCTCTTCTTTTCAATCCATTTTGTAATCCAACCCCCCTTCTCCTCCTCTCTTACCAAATCAAATCTTATGAGTGAGTCTACCAACCTAGTAGCTGAATTCTCCCAATTCTTCATGCATCTGTTCAAATTATGCTCATATCTCCACTCAGGATCGCGGGAACTCTCTAATGAACTTTTGGTATAATCTTTACCAAGTCGTTGTGGCCTACAAGAGTCTACTGATCGCCGTCCTCTCCATGCATTTGGCACTAGATCAAAAAGCCTATGGATCCTTAACCTATGTAGCTCTAGTTCAAATTTCTGTTTTACTACCTTGGTGCATCCCAAGTATGTGCAATGCCATTTCCTCTCATCATAGTCATAGTGATATTCCAAACTCTTATCACTCTCATCCTCATCATCCCTCATTGGATATGCCTCACCCTTGATAGGCTTCGGCATGTAATGTGCTGCATGTTCCATCTTCACATCCTTTACAAACATAGATTGCTTTGCTGCAAGTTCGATCGTCACACTCTTTACAGGCATAGACTTGTGCCCTGCTACAGGTTCGCTTTCCCCATCTGACGAAGAGCATGATCCCGAGCTTTGATCAGTTCCCTCATCAATTGTATGATACTCAGTTGAACCTTCACATGATTCCCTCTCTTCTGACTGATTAATATAACCTGGAGTGCTCGGTTCCTTTTCCTTCTCGCCAAGGTGCCGCATCCCCGTATCCATCTGATCAACTGCAAGATCTGGTTGATCAACTTCATAGTGCTCTATCCTTATTGCTTTTTGTCGATCATTGGATCGAAGCATTATTCCATGAATGTGCCAAATCAAGGGTTGTGGAATTTCCACATCAGCCCCACGTATACACCCGCGCACCCCATATGCCGTTTGTACGTATCTACATACACCTAATACTTTCATGCATACAAATAAATAGTGAAGGTCATAACATTGCATTTACAAGAGATACACAGTAACATAACAGGGAACGAAAGTGAACAGGTCACATGTATTGCATTGGCAGATGTGCACATCTGAGAACAACAGTGATGAAACAAGCTTCAAGACGAAGCTTCCACAAAGGGCGTGCATGCCCAAAACGTCTGTACATAAGCAGAACACGAACAGAACTCCAAAACAACATAAAACATGACGGAACAAGAGTCATGGAATTATCCAACAAGCCTGAAGAACAGGCTTCCACAGAAGACATAAGAGAGTGAAGAACATATAACAAGAAATGAGGCTACACCGGTGCCATTCAATAAAAACGTGACATGAAAACTGCATTTTCAGCAGAAGTTGGAGACTTCTTCTGAACTGCCCTGGATTCTACAGCTTCGAAACTGCAAACTTTGAAGCCTGGATTCATAAAGCAACAACGAGAAAGCAACAACGAATAGGTTGCCTTCGCCCTGCGTCGCCCTCTGCATCCGACTTCAGGCCTGCAGATCTGCCTTCACCCTCATCTTCTTTCCTGATCGAAAGCTTCTCAGCACAAGTTTCTTCCCTGATCTTCTTCCCTGACCTTCGCCCTCATCCCTGCCTTCGCCCTCTTTTTCTCTGCCTTCGCCCTCATCGGAAGCCACAGGCCGCCACAAGCTTCTTAGCCGCAGAGCTCCTCAGCTCCGGCATGCTGCCCTGAGTTCTCGGCTTCCCGCCATGCTCGGAGGCAGCCGCCACGTCCAATTTTTTTTTTAACCTTAACCCTAATAGTTCTTTTTAACCTTAACCCTAACATTTCACGCCAAACCACTAACAAAAATCATAGCAAGAAATAACCCTCTCTCCCCCTTTTCCCGCCAAACCACTGCCAAAATCATAGGAAAAGAGAATTTGGGAACCTTATAGTGGATAAAGGGGTTCTAAATGTTCTAACAAATGAATTGAGTCTGCTGCACCATCAAGATGCTCTTTATTATTTTCCATATGCTAGCAGAAATCAAAATTGACTAAGTTAGAATGGTTGGGCCATAATGTGTGCACGATCAACTTCCGTATATTTATAACATATGATTTTGAGATGTTTTTTGGGGTATTCGTATTGTTATACGTAGAAAGATGACGCTGGCAGGGCGGTTTTGGGAAGAAACAGTATAGGGTTTTTTTTGTTAGAGGTGAAGCCGCAGGTAGAAGCGCGTGATGGATTAGGCACCTGGCACACACCCATACCTCTTTCTAAATCCGGCTCCTGCAGGTGTCGTCCCGGAGGTCTTGCGAATCCGCCATCGGCTTTTGGTTGTGCGCCGGATTTCTTCAGCAGGTCTTCCTGTGGGCACCGGATCTCTGGAATGGAGATGTTTGCGGCCTGGGAGAATTGTACAGGCTGAGAAATTTCGGGCAGAACTTGGGGGCAGTTTACATTTGTTAAATTCTTGTGTCTCCTTTTGTGTTGCCGGTGTTGCTCTTTCTCTTCAATCTTCACAGGCTTCGGTGGAGCCAAGATTCCTGCTGGCTCTGTTTTCACAGAGCTAAATTGATGATTGCTGGAAAAAGGGCAGTTTGGTGCTTTAACAAGTCTTTCTGTTATAAGCATTTGATGCTTCATACTCACGTCTTCTGATAAGCATATCAGGAATGCTCTTGTTATGATGAATAATTAATGGCGGTTTTGTGCTCACAAAAAGCGGTTGTGTGTTGTCACAAGTGCTCTTGTTTCTGATGAATGAATGGCGGTTTCTGTAACAAGTGTTTCTGTTACAAGGTTTTTGATGCTTCATGGTCACGTTTCTTGTTATAGCAGGCCCCGGGATAAGTAGCAGCAGGTGCCGAATTTGATGAGGCAGCAGCCAGGAGCTACTTTGATGCTGCCGAATCTGCTGGCGGGAATCAGTTCCGTTGCCCTCCCTTCTAATAGCTGTTTGTAATTTCTGTTTGTAATTTTCTGTCTGATTGAACTAAGGGATGGTCACGTTTGTGCACAATGGTTTAGGGGCATTTTTGTGCCCCTATTTTATGGGGTCAATTTGACCCCTGGTGGACTCTGCACCTGCGGCTTGGATTTCTGTAGGCGGCATATTCTGTGCAATATGCCGTCATCAAACGGTCGAAAAACCATAATACACAAGAAAAACCATAATGTGCAAGTTTACCAAAGGTTTGAAACAGTGGTTGGGCCTGCAATGTTTCTTTCGGTACACTCCTACCAGATCATTTTACCAGATCATTTTGTGCCAAAGTTTTGAAACGTTGGCAGGGCAATAAAGTTTGCAATGTCTCTTTAGGCAACGGGATAAAATTAAAAAACAAGGCCAGTTAGTGTTAGCAGTTGTTTTGGTCTAATCAAGAGCAACATCCTTTTACACTTCTTTACACACAAAATGACAACATGATTGATAAGGAAATGCTTAGAGATGGAACTGCTTAATGTGGCATGCAGGTTTGTCCCTGTTCTGTTACTCCAAAAAGAGTATTACTTTTGACTTATGTTATGTAATGAGAGGTGTAAGATGTGTACAAATTGATTGATAGAATATTTAAAATCCTGATTGATAAGACATGGCAAAAACGTTCCAAGGCACAAAAAAGGGCCTTGCAAATATAATCAAACTGCCCATTTCAACATCCATGCCCGCAGATACTGGACGGTTTTTGAATGCCATTCAGTGTTGGCATCACAAACTGTTTCATGCTTGACAGCCACAATGGAATTCATCACTCTTCACGAAAACAGACATCAAAAAGCTAGTTCAGATATTCCTTATCTGTCTGAAGAAATCATATGAACATCCATAAAATATAAGTACCTGCTTCAAGTGTGGAATTTCAAGACCAGATTCACTGCCTTCACTGACGTACCTTATCTGATGACTCAAAGAGTTCCTGTCGCGTTGATGTCTTTCCGTGGCTTTTATTTCAAACCAATTTTTATCCTCTCATTCTGCTATACAATTTTGACAATATCTCACTTGTTCTCCAAAAAGCCTGGCAAAGGCACAATGTCCTTTTCCAAAACAGAAGAGTCTAAGAATATCATCAGTTGCAACTCCTTCCTGAGCCTTGAAAGCTGAATATTACAACGAAAATGAATTGCATTAGTACTCCATAACCATTTGCATGAAAAGTAAAAAGATACCAACCTCCTCTGATGGCATTTTTGTGTAACCAAATTTATTCACCCATATAGCTTCTGCACCGTCAGCAGCAGGTAGGGCAATCTTTTGCACATGGAGCATTCCTAGAACTCTATCGATGCACTGCAGCAATGCTTGACAATATCCCTGCATGTAAAAGAACTTCAATAATGAAGACAAAAGGAAACCAGAAAAACTTGGTAACCACCAGGAGAAAATATACCAAGCCTTCACAATCTTTGCTAGTTGCTACGAGTGGCATTTCTGACAACTGCTGCCCAAAGATACGCAACACTGCCGCTGATACTACGATATTACTGGGATGCATAAGCATGACATAGCAGTTAGCATCGATCTTTTCATTCAAATGTTCTAGACAAAATAAGCATTTTCTTACTTGCGTTTCAGCACAATACAATACATTCCACCAAACTCCTGGTCTCTTATACTCCGACTGCATTTTCCATACAACATGATTTAAAAAGACAGTCCTGACCCAATCCAATAGAATGGTTTCAATCCTGGCAATTAAAAAAATGTCACCTTTGAACCATCAGCGGGATTAAATCTTGGCCCGATAGACCGTCAACAATAGGGCCAAAACGTTCCTGCCACAGTAAATTTCGAATGTATGAGTATCTTGGCTGGTTCAGTAAGCTTGTTGAAGAATTAACCTACAGAAAAGATCCTCAAAACTTGTGAAAGCATCATAGAACAATCATCGTCAGCTTGTTTCCCATGCAGAATCTGCCATGAAAAATTGAGATCGTTTGGATCATGGCCATCAGGGTTTCTGAGCTGTGCTCTCTCCAGAACTTCTGCAGCAATACTCCCAGGAAGGGGTTGTTCCCCACCTAGTACTAGAAGCTTCAAAACATTGCGTATATGACTGCATTGTTTGCCACAAAACCATTCCTCCTCTGGAAGCTTCTGGAAATTGATAATTTAAACACGAGTTAAAAATTTTAGCTGTTAGAATAGCCAATGTAAAGGTGCTAAGATTCATATGCAAAAATTGTCTTCACAAATAAAATTAAAGGAAATTGGTTATTATCAAAAAGCACATTAATAGTGTTCCAAATACACAAAAGGGCATCCTTTCCCCACCTCCAAATCAGCTAAGCCATGTTCCTTTAGACAACCCACGTGGAACTCCCTTTCACACTGAAAAAATTTCCCAGGTAAGCTGGTTGATCAACGCATTTGCATCACATGAGCTCGAATTTAAATAGAACACCTGATCACAGAGCATGATGGTCCAAGCTCCAAATCCAGACCTGGTAAAATCTCCAGATCTGCGGGAACATAAAGGTATCATACCAAAATATGATATTAGAACCTACTTCAATGCCACAAATGGAAAAGGCGCGTCTATATTATGACACAAGCTAGGACATGCACGCTCGTTAACCACAAAAAAGTACAGTGGGTGACATATAATGTTATGCATTCAACAAGAACCAGCCAGGCAACTGTATATCTATTAAGACACTGTCCTCCTAAAAACATCTTCAAACATTTGCTCCATCAACAAGAAGAGATTGCCTATACTGTAAATGTAAAAATGCATTCATAAAATACCTGCAAAGCACACAGCCACCGAGGTTGGCTTCTTCTGCCTTCACAACCTGCCTGCATTGTCCCCGCAAACGGTCGTCCAGTGCAGCTCTGCCCAACCTGGTTGGTAAACATCTAGAAAATCTTCTGCTCGAAGTAGATAGTCTACATTGCAGGCAAAACCAATCACCTTCAGGTACCATAGTCAATCCAGCACACCCTGGAGAATTCTGACGAATTCGAATTTTTCTTACTGAGTCATATGATTGTACCTTAGCAGAGCAACCTTGCATTTGTATCTCGCCATACATCTCAATAGCATTGGCATGTAAGGTTTCATTTTCTACCACTTTCTTGCCCTTATACATGAGATACCAAACTATAGGGATGCTTAGAGAGTTCATTTCCATTTCTTCTAAAATTTTCCTCCTGAGCAGAGCAACAGTATCCAATACATTCACGGAAAACGATAGGCACATGTAGTCAGTGGTCATGACAGAGATATAAAAAGCTTGAGACAGATCTGATGGAGGCACCATGTCTAAACACTCCTCATCCTCATCCTCAGCCTCCTCTTCATCTGTATATACAAGCTGCAAAATACATAAAGCTGCTCAGGAAAAAGAGAGAGAGAGAGAAAAAAGCTCGTGTAGTGATGAGATATACATACTTGCAGATCAGACTCGTCATCAGATCCTAACAATTGTGAACCATTACAACTATTGGACAGATCATTCTCCACTTCATCGTCTTCTAAAGTTCTGGGTATTTTAGAAGGTGTCTGGTCCTCAAGCAAAGAGGAATCAGAGTAGTCCCTAGGCCTTTTCTTTTCCAATTTTTCTTTCAGTTCCTCATTTTCTTTTCTCAAAGCCAATACCACGTCTCCAAGAGCCAATACCACATCTCCGAGAGCACATGAGAAATCTGACGCAATCACCTCTTTTAGTCTGTCTCCAGAAAGTTTAGCGCAGTTAACAAAATGCTCAAGTTTTTGTTTCTCAACCTTTGATAAGCTAACCTCTTCATAGTACAGTTTAATCTCATCATAGAGCCGGTCATGTGAATTCCTAAGTGCAACAGACAAAGCTTTGGCAAATTCCAGAAATAAACTGAATGGAATAGGATTCCTAAGCTTGAGAGACTCAAGGTACTGGAACAGAAGATCTGAACCAGTGTGATCAAAACGTAAGAGCTTATATTCATCTTCAACAAAGTTAGTGATCAACTTGAGAACTAACCGAGGATTTAAGGTAAAAAAATGATATGGAAAAAGTCCTTTAAAGATATTTCTCCTCAATTTCGCCACAGGCTCATCCTTGAGAGGAAGGCTATCAATCAAGATAAGCATGCAGACTCTTGTAGGAGTATGGTTAGGGATTGACAAATAAACCTGTTCTTCTGAGCTTGTGAGTTGACCAGCTCCAACCTCCTTTTCCTGTTCTGGAGCATTAATACAGTGAAAATTTCCTAACAATAAGCTCTTGGCAACAAGATCAAAAACACGAGCCCGCAATGGTGCTGCCGTAGCTGCTAAAACAAGAGAAGTAATAATTTGTGTTCGTTGGCACTTCGACCACTCTGATTTTAAGCCTGAAGCTATTACACCCAGCTGACATTCAGGTAATAAAAGCAACTTCTGCATGAAATCATCTAAATCCCTTCCTTGTATGTCCTTTATCAGGCTGCATAGTGCCTCCATGCATTTTTGCATGTAGACATCGATCTGACACTTGGGTAGATGCTTACTTGCTTCCTGAAGCAGGTTCATAGTCTGAAAGACCGACCTCCATGAATTTAGCATGTGCTCTTGCCAAAACTTGTCACAGAACTCTTGAAGATTGTCCGGCTCAGACATATCAGATTTGCTCATGCCCAAAATTATGGCTGCATGGCTAAGATAGAAAAGATTCGTATCTGCAACCAGGTTTATTTTGACTCCATAACAAAAGTTTCTTATGGTGCAAAAAATCTTCACACCTCCTGGAAAACCATCCATGTCTATATACATGTGTCTTGGTTTTTGCACAGATCCGTAACGGCTCCTGAAGAACCTGCATCTGCGTAGCATAAGGCATTTGTGGCAATCAAATTTTTGAGCACTTATTTTTACTGTCATATCACAAGTGTCGTCTGCAAAATCTAGCCAGGGACCTTTTGGTTCCAACTGCACCTCCAAACTGGATGAATCCATTCGAACTGCCCAAGCACACAGCAAACCCACAAATTTTCAGCAAGCTTGTTGGTTTTATGATCAGAGCGAAAGCAAATGGGCTCGAATACGACAGACAAAAACCCACTACTACTTGTTTGGATTGACCATCCTGCCGATCAAAAGAGAAATGGAGCTATCATGCATGTTGCGCGCGAACGAGAAAGAAACTTATAATTTCTCATTTCTCAGCAGATTTGGAAGCGAAACCGTAAACACTAAATCTTATGTATTAGATAATTTCCGGCGGAATCCCGACCGCCGGAAATTAACAAACGTAATAAATGCCTGGGCGAATTACTTACGTACACGTGGCATCTAGCTCGGCTATGGCATCTTCTACGGCATGGAGTGTCGCTGTGCTTGCAATGTGATGCCTTAAACGGGCAAGATCGACAGTGCTTGCAGAGTGTGCTTGTAGTGTGAAGAAACAGGCAAGATCGACAAGAAACAGAGCAAAATCGAGAAAAACAAACAAATTTTCTTTAAGAACAGAGAGCCCCAAACAGTAGCTGCTTAAAAACAGAGAGCCCTGCTTAAGAAAACGCTTCAGACTTCTCAAACTTAAGAAAATGTTGCTTAAGAAAACGCTTCAGCCTTTCTTCAGACTTCCAGCATGGCTTAGGATTTCTTCCTTTCGGCATGGCTTAGAATTTCTTCAGACTTCCGGCATGGCATGGCTTAGGATTTCTTCCTTCCGCTTCAACTATCTTTCTTCCTTCTGCTTCCTTCCGCTTTCTTCCTTCCGTTTCAACTAATACCTTTCTTCCTTCCGCTTCCTTCCTTCCGCTTTTTCAATGGACCACAAGGTGCTTCTCTGTTCCACAAGGTGCGGTCCCTGCAAGGCAAGAAGCAGAGCACGAGGCGGCGGTAAATAACGGCGCTGCTTAAAAAAAAAAGAAATTTTATGGGTTATAAAAGTTACAGAATATTACAGTAATTCGCCCCAGGCGGTTATTACGAATATTTGTTACTTAATGGGATGTTTATATCTTGTTTTCTGGACCATTGATCTGGGGAATATTCTCAGATCAAGGGCCCTTAATTTTTTGCACAGATACCCCCACGAAAGTTTCAATGGTGCAAAACAGATGAATGGTGCCACAAAAAATAAAAAGAATGTAAAAGCCATTGAAGCCGGCTATGGACTGCCGGAATGAATACTCAGACTAACAGCAAGAGCTAATAGCTGCGCTTGACCGCATCGGCCAGGCCTGTCATCCATCGCCGCTCCTTCAAGGCAAATCAGCTTCAGGGCTCCATGGTCGCTGCTTCAGGGAAAATTTGCATCAGTGCAAATTGGCCTCAGTGGCTTCTAAGCAGCCCGACCTGCATAAAAAAAAGAAAGCAACCAACCCTGGGCTGGAGGATTCGAACCTCCAGGCCCGAACGGCCTCACCCGTGCCCATTTTCATCATTATAGTCCCTTCAACACATTCTCCCACATTAAAGCCATCAAGTATCTGCCACAACTCCTCTGAATTCAATGCAGGGAAATCGTGGGCTACAGTTCGAGCCATGGTAGGAACCCCTTGCTGCCTCTTGTACAAGGACGGCCGCCCTATCAGAGAATGTAGTCGGGCTAGATGGGCAGTCGGAAGAATGCATGAATTTTAAAAGGCTTTTTTCGGCCGGAATGGGTGTTTTGGAGCCTGGCTGTGAGATCACAGGTGTTTACCGGACCTGTTATCGCTCGGACAATTTCGAGCTTTGGAAAAATGTTGCCGAAGGCTCTGATCGAGGCTCTAACGTCTGCTGGGCTTGGTATGCCGCTCCATCTGGTGCTCCGCTACCCTTGCCAAAAAGAAGGGAGCATCCCTTCTTATCCACGCCCTAAAAAAACGCCTCGACTTTTTTTTTTTCCTTCTCAACCTTTTCAAAGATAACTTATCTAAAAACCCAGAAAAGCAACATGACCTTTAAATGACATTAAGCTCCTCAAATATGGCCAATTGGGAAATCAAAGCATACCTATTCAGCACGATAGTAGCGTCAACACAGTTGTACGGATGTGAGACGTGGGGGCCAGGACTGTCAGAAAAGAAATGGGAGAAACAAGAAGGAATACTGAGGCAATGGCACGGTCAGGAATTCCAGGTGAAGACAGGTACATCATTGGCCACAATCTTATATGAGACAGGGGAAAAGCCAATGGAAGTGAGGGGTCTGGAAAGAACAGCTTAGGTACCTAATAAAGGACAAATGACACGGGGAAAGAGGACAAACCGTCGTCACTAGCGATAGATGAATCAAAGCAAAACAAAGATATAACAACGGGCAAAGGATGGTTTAACGAATTGGCGAAATGGACAAAGCAAATATGGGGATGCAACTAAGTCGATTATACAAGGCATCGGATGGGACGAAGAATGGACAGCAGAGCGTTGAGAGCCCGGATGGCACGGGCACACGGGGCCCAAAGCACGGTGGCTATTGGAAACCTTCAATCCAGGGGAAACGAGATAGTGCATATCACATACAAAAAGCACCATGTTGAATAGAAGCAACAGGGGAACACGGGCGGATTCGGGATGGGAAGCCACGACCTCGAATTGAGAAAGATAGATGGAGGAAAATAGATAGAGCAGAGCTTAATATGCTGTATGTGACTCGGGGAAAAATAGAAGGCTAAGAGCACATGGTAAAGGAGTGCCCGGCCTACAACGACATAAGGTCCAAATTTAACAAGGTCGGTGGGATCTCCCACTCCCAAAGACCGATGGACAAAGAAGAGATGCTCACGCATATAGCTTAAAGCTATAAAAGAAATGATAATAAGACACCGGGGGGTGCACAAAGAGAGAGGGCTATTAATCTGAAAAGCACGGATGAGGCGGATCAGAGAAGCCCACAAAGTACAGTTCAAAACTGTTTATAACGATACATTTGTGTATGGCCAAGAAGCCAGCTATAAGCACGATGCGGGTAATATGTAAAGAACAAGTGAAGCCCGCTAGATGGCTACATAAAACCTATGCGTCTGTTTGCTGGCAGCACCCTATGGGAGCTCGCAGGATGCTACACAAGTCCGGGGGCCTCACGGCCTGAGGGACGTTAATGTATATTCTATTCTATTCTATTCTATACGGTTTTCTATACAATACAATACCAGAATCATAGTTCCCACCATTGCGAGAATACCCTCCCCAAATACCAAATGAATTGGGCAAACTTAATGTAAGTGCAAAACACAGGGTCAAGCAAAAGCATGATATAGTATTGTTGGGGATATTTTTATCCTCTTTGCTTTTTGCTTTGGTGCAACCGAGGAATTAGCAAATCTAGAGTCACATCACATAGAGCAATGGTAAAGTGAATTGATGCAATTGATGATTGATGCCTCAATTTGCATAATCCTAGCTCATTATTCAAGGTGGAATTAAAATTGAACTGAGCAGTGATAAATGCTGCACACAATATAAACTCCAACCTTGCTCTCGCCTATATATGGTTATCCAAACCAATTGGCCCCCATATGGTTATGGTTTGCCATAACATGACAAAAAAAATATCTATAGGATATTTTGACAAGATTATCTTTTGACAAGATTATAGATGCTATTTCCATTCTATTTTGCTAAAACCTCCAGATTTTGTTCAAAGCTTATATCAATGTTACAAAGAAGGCCATAGGTTTGGCATTGCTTCAACATGACAATATTATTTCCTTTGCAAGCAAAATGTGGTCTGACACTGAACTCCCAGGCTTGACAAGAGTGCAGCTGCATTGATGTTCTTGATAGATAGACAAGGCCACTTGCTGCAAAATACTCATACTCAAGTTTACATGACGCAGAACCCCATGTCTCTTCTATTTGCAAAATAACAGTCAAAGGCTAAGCTATGTAGGTGGGCTTGAAAAATTCAAGCCTACAATGTCTGTGTGAAAATAGTCAATTTAATTGAAATCCTAGCTTCTACCTGCCCTATGGCTTGTTTGAACATGAAGATCAAGAAGGTTTAGATGAAGATGATTGTGCTAGTAACCTTGTTGCTTTATATGACAAAGCATTGGATTGGCAGTTTGACATCAGGAATTACTTGGAGAACAATGAAGTGCCCAAGGATATGACCAGCAATCAAGAAAGAAGATTCAAAGAAAAATGCAAGAAGTTGGGAACTTGGCTTTATAGGTCCCATGGATCTCCCTTCATCAGCGCAGTTCAGTTCATCCTTGTGGCTACAAATTATTTCACAAAATGGGCTGAAGCAGTTCCACTTAGAGAAGCCAATGCTTTCAGGTCCATTTCAAGTATGGGAACTTGGCTTTATAGGTCCTGTGACGTTCCCTTAAAATATACGGTATGTATACGTATATTTTGGGCCACGTCACCATACAAATCCAGTATCACTTAGATTTGTATGACAAATACATAAGTTCAAGTCACATTAAAATGTAACTTGATTAACCTTAGGAAAGGATATATCCACGTGGCACTACCTAATTGGGGTAACTGGCCACGTGTTCGCATCCCATTGGACAAGGTGTCAACCCTAACCCTAACTTGCCTATAAATACCTAACCCTAACCCAGAAGACACTTTTGCTCCTCCCACTCGTGAGGCTATTGTCACAACCAGAGTTCAGAATCAAGATCCAGAAGCTGCAGCATAGCACGGTTTAGCGACCCAAGCAGCGTGGACGTGTTGGATTGAAAGAGGTAATCTCAAACATCGAAGAATCGATGGATAACCCAGGATCAGGAGGAAATGCGTCAGGAGCAGGTATTTTGAAGCAGTTTCAGCTATAGAGATGTAGTAGAGTCATGTATTCTAGTAGAGCCTTCCTAGAACCACTATTCCAATTGATGAACCGAATCAACGAACCCTAACTCGGTAGTTAGATTCATATGATTAGGTTAGATATTATTCTTATTGTTCACATGTTATTGATATGATATGGTTGATCTCTTGTTATGCTCCTCATGTATTGGGAAGGGGGGTAGAGACCTAGCAGCCTTATGTATGATGCTTCTAGATAGACCCATAATACCTATTATATGCGGCTTGTGCATAGAGCCCACCGGACTAAGGGAGTTATGGAATGACTGAGCACCATATAACGGGATCAGTGACTAGATGGAGGGATAGTCCCTGCTGAGCGCGGCTACTGGGGACTTGGAGCGCACTAGGCCTATGGTCGGTCACTTCGTGTTTGCCGGGCATGGGTTCGTCACCCCCTGGATCAATGGTGCCGCCCTGATCCTGAAGAGCTGCAGGTGCCGGCCTGGTTCTTGCTTTTGGGGGGTTAAAGACGTGAACGGACGTGTGCCGCCACGATCCTCTAGTCGCCCATCGAATCACTGATTTCCGGGAAGGGGAGATGTAACCCGACCTTGCCTTATCGGACCAGGGAGATGCAACCTGGAGTAGTCTCTTAGGGTGAATCCAAGAGCGTGATCCGGCGGCTCTGATCCACGCTTATAGCTTCGATTTAGCCCATCGCAAAGTATGCATGTGGGAGGGGCGGATGGAGTGGTCAACCCTTAGCCATTATCTTATAGCCAGCCCCGCCATTGTTTATACTTCCGTCTGTATCTATCTTGAGACCTAGCCGTCAGTATACTTTCCCCCACGAGTCAGAGCTTGGGTAGAAGCTTTATTGTTTTATGGTGTATTGATCCTTCTGACGATTCTATGGATGGATAGATTGAGCTACCCTTCGAGGTAGACTTATTATTATTGTTGTTAGTTGCTAGTACTGACATTTAGTTATATGCTTCCGCTGTTATTAGGAGTCCATAGGGGACGGATTTACGAGACACCTCCGTGTCCCTTACCGTTCTAGCCATCCCTAGAACGGGATAGATGGAGGGCCCATCTGGTTGGGGGATTTTCCGTGGAGTGTACGGTGGTTACCGTATATTGTGCGGGGAGCGTCACAATGGTATCAGAGCCATGTTCTTGGTTGACCAAGAACTAGCACTGACCATATCCCTGTTTAGCAGACTAATTGACCTAGAAAAAGGTAGGAAATGAAAAATTCCAACCTTGGACTTCGTAAGTGGGGAGAAATTTTTTTCCCCAATAGGAGGGTCCTAGAGTCAAATTAAATTCTAATAGAGATGTAGTCAAATGAACATTCTAGTAAGATTGGAGAGAAAATTATGCAGCTACGTCAAATTCCACCTAAAAAGGGTCAAAGAATTTTTAAATTCTGTGATCCCAGTGAAAAAATGGTGAAGCTTCATAATTTTCCAACCAAGAAAATGTGAAAAATTAAATTTAGGGAGGGATATTAATGAAAGGGGGCTCAATAAATTCCACCATAATGAAAAAGGAATATTCCTCCACGATTCCCCATAAACTACCTTTTTAAACTCAGATTAAGGAAAAGAACCCTAAAAAGCCTCTTAAGTTCCTTTTTCTTAGTAGGCAGTTCTATAGCCAATCAACGTCCGTTTTCTGAGATAAAAAACATGGCCAGAACCAAATCCACTGCCAGAGTTTGTGGCCCCTACGCTGAACAAATTCACTTAGCCGCTCGAGCAGCAGCTGCCCGCCCACCCCCTCGAGAAGAGGAAGTAGTTGAAGAAGAGGAGAACGAAACAAGTGAGGAAGAAGAGGAAGAATCAAGTGAAGAACAGGAGGTCGAAGAAGAACGAGCCGAAGAAGAAGCAGTCACTAGACCCACAACAGGTGGGAAGCAGCTGCCAAAAGGTATGAGACCCATAAGCAAGAAAGGCAAGGAAAAAGTATCCGAATGGGCCTCAGAAAGGAGGGAAAGAAAGAGAAAGGAAAGGGAGGAGGAGTTGAGAAGGCAAGAGAGGAGGACGAAGAGGAGGCAGGATAGGCCTAGGGGGACAATTAATATCGAAGAACCCCCTAGGGATGAAGAACCAACAGAAGAACAAGAGGAGGACGCTGAAGAAGAACAGGAGGAAGACCCCGTAATCGAGAGATCAGGAGATGAGGCAGAACCCTCCAACCCCAATGCCCCTCCACCATACCCAATGTGGCCCAGGGCACAAAAGAGCAAAAAGAAGCAAAAGCCGGGCGAAAGGGCGTTCAAATTGAGTCATGACGCCCAATTTCAAAGAAAGAAGGCGGCATATAAAATTTACTTTCGCCGATGGTACCTATACAATGAATGGTATTGTAAACAGAATTTTCCAAGGACGGTAAAGGGGGGTAGACCCAAGAAAAATCAGCCGAAACCAACCCCACCACACCCCAGAGAACCCAAGAGGAAGCACCATGGCCCTAACTCGACGCACTCCCGTGCGTTTAGGGAAATTCGGCACTTTCAACAGTGCACAAATCTCCTTATACGCAAGACACCCTTCGAACGGTTGCTTAGAGAGGTGTTACAAGAATTCAGGACAGATTATCGGGTCACACCATTGATGGTTCGTGCGCTGCAAGAAGCTTCAGAGGCGGAGCTAGTTCAATTATTTGAAGAAGGTAACCTCTGTGCTATTCATGCCAAGAGGGTTACTGTAATGCCTAAAGATATGCATTTGGCAAGAAGAATTAGAGGGGCAAAGTTTTAGATAGCATATAATTGTCTAAAAAGTTTGTAAATTTTGACTCCAGGATGTTATATAAAAGTTGTACTAACTTTTAAAAATTAATAAAATCGGACTTAATAAAGTCAACGGCCCCAAAAAGTCAAAAATTCGGTCACACCGCGCCAAACCACCTTCTGAGGGGCTCAGAAACCCCTTTCGCGCGGTGTAACCGAAATAGGATAAATTCGGACTAAAATAAGTTAAATTTTTATAAATAAACATGGTAGGTTGGCTAAAAATAGGAAATAAACACAAGTTAGTATGTTTTATTATAAAAATCGTCATTATAGAAATAAAGTTGACCCAAATTCGGTCACACCGCGCCAAACCACCTTCTGAGGGGCTCAGAAACCCCTTTCACGCGGTGTAACCGAAATAGCCCGATTTGATCAAAAAGATGCCCAAAATAACTCAAATAAAATAAATTAGTATGTTTTCCGCCTTATTCTAACTATGCTAGCATTTCATATCTCTTAGATTGGTAAGTTCTAGCTCATGAAACTTAGATTTTTTCTAAACAGTTATGATTGGCACGAAAAGCTAGAAACCCTAACCTCTATAAAAGGAGGGTCATTTTCTATTTTTTTCTTCTCAAAGATAGCTCCTACCCCTTTAGGCGATTTTTCAGGCCTTTTGCTATTTTATCAAACCATCTTTTACATCTACCTTGCTCTAATGGCGCCTACCAACTTCATCGAATGGTATAATAGCTCCGACCACAAGGGAGAAGTACCCATACAGCAGGCCTTTGAGGTGTTCAATCATACATTTGATCTGTATGCAACACTAACAAGAACACCATTCTACACAGAGATAATGATCCAGTATGATCAACAGATACTGCCATGGGAAGTTGACATTCCACCCAGATCAGGAAAGTGGGTTTCATTGGAAGTACTCTCCAGAGTATTGGGCAATACATCAAAAATCAAGAAACAAATATGGGAAAGAACAACCAACATGCCAGATTATATGAGATGTACAGCACAAAAGCATAGGCATGTTTCAGCGCAAGCAGCACTTGCAATTTTTATGCAATTTAACGCCATCAATCAGGTAGGGGAACCTTCAGTTCAGCCCCTAGACCTTGCACCCTTGAACACAAGGGTAAATCAAGATGACATCCTCGAACTCGATGCCACCGAGTATGTGACCCAAGGCACATCACATGGAATACTCAAGCTACAGGAAGATTATGAAGAAACTGGTGAGATAGATGAAGAAGAAGAAGCGAGATACGCCGAGAAATGGGAAAGGCAAATCACTATAAACGAGGAACGGGTGCTAAAATCAAACCCGCCACCAATAGGTATCACTGCCTTGTCTCCAATCATTGTCGAAGGAGAAGAATATCTCCTTGCAAATGACATATTGCATCTACCCTACTCATTGGAACAAGGCATGAGGATTGATGAACTCCTAGGTATAATCTCTGAAGCACAGCAGCATGACCTCATTGACTATTCTTATCAGGAGATTCCTTGTGAAGTAGCAGAGTACCACTCTTATACGGGTGAAACAATGTCCGATATTGAGGCCTATCAATACATAAGGGACTTCTATAAGCAAAATGAACCCGTTATATCAGAAGAAGAATTCCAAGCAATTCAAAGCACCTTGTATAAACCAGGCAGGGGACCTAGCGCGAGTCATCCCAAGAGATCATCAAGTGTCAGGGAGAGAAACACCATCAATCTTGAAAACGCGGCAACAATGATGAGAGACCATGATGATCTCCTAGCACTTGACATAGTGGGATCAGCAGCAGCAAGAAAAGGAACAGGCAAAGGAAAAGCACCTAAAGGGCATCAAAAAGGCAAGGCCTTGAGATACTATCTCCCAGCCCTGTGTCAAGGCCAAATATTAGTTTTTCACAAAGAATTTAGCCCCAGAGGGGAAGAAGCAGTAGCATTGCTTATGGCACTCATGGGTTTCGGGCAACATGCCAAAATAAGAGAAAATATCGATCATGTTATTCTTATTAAAAGATCGGTAGCTCTCTATAGTCTAGATTTCGCCCGGGGCCACATGCGAGATGGACCACTGACAGTTGTAGCAGCTACGGCACCGGAACTCCCAGCACCACAGATGCAGCAAGCCCTAGAAGGAGGATCGGCACGAAATATCCTGAGAAATGCGGGCAAAGGCCTTTGACTCAAGCACATCAAGGATTTCTTCAAATCCAAGACAGGATCCAGCTCCAAGGAATAGATTAGCAATTTCATGTTTAAATCTTCTTAAAAATTATGCCAAGTATTTACTTTTTAAAGATAATATTATAATTTTATGTACTCGTGTTTTGAATAGAAAAGTTATCTTATGATTATATAAATCATCTTCTATTTTAAAAATCTTTATGGTTTATTTGAAGTAAGATAACAATATCATAACACCAAGGAATATAGCATAAACAATGTATATGATAAAATCTTGCAGATGGATCATTCGGCTTACCACCTCAGGAACAAGAATTTCAAAACCGACAACGAAACTGGTTGCCAAGGAACTTATTTGGGCATGACAATGATGAAGCAGTCGAGGATGACATGTCACCAGAAGCTATAAACCGACGATTAGTGCGCATGAGAAATCAAATGACACGAATAGTCAACTGGGCAACACCACTGATGCAAAACCAGGAGTGTCCACCTTTTTTTTTTTTGATTGAAGGCGAGTTTATATATTAATTATAAAGTATAAGTTAACAAAAGATCCTTTTTGAAGGGAAGTATAACCCTATTTAAGGTAACAAAAAGAAGAAACTTTTTATAGGGAAGTTTAACCCTATAATGTATGTGTTTATGGAATATATTCAAAATAGCCTGGAGCATGTTATCTGAACTCTGTATCATCTGCATACAAGGATGTCCACTAAAAGTAAGACCTGAGGTTGGAGTTCCTTGATTTGCTGCCTCTGCCTCTGACCATGACTGATAGTACCATGAGAATGGGCACATCTGGATTCTGCTTTTCGCCATGTTGAGCCGTCCCTCATTGTCTTTTTGCCTCACAAAGCAGATCTCTTCTAGCATTTGGATTCTGATCACAGCAGCAGTTACAAAGGCATGGCTCCTCATGGTTGTAGAGATTGGGAGGGCCGAACACTTTGATCCATTGCTGATTAGTATCTGCATCAATCTTCTTCCATTTGAGTTTATGCACAAAGATGAAGATAATACCGAAATATGAGAAGAATACAAATTAGAATTGAGTCTATAAAGTGGCTGAAATCCATCCGATGTCGTATTGAACTTGTTTGATGATTGCCTCGGGTGAGTTATCTCGCAGATTAAAGATAAAATTGTTCCTCCCCTTCCGGATCACGCCAGGAGAAGGATATAGATCCTCCAATCGATAGGATTATTCGCAAAAAGAACTCCGGTGGTCAGCCATGATAAGGTTATATCCAAAGATATTAGAAGCAAGCTCAAGGACCCATTCCACCGGAGACAATCTTTAAAGAGGTGTTCTTCATCTTCCCCGTGGATCGATACATCAGGGGCGGACATCCGAACTGGTCATATGAATCCTATATCTTTTATGATTGGTGACCAGAGCTCTATGCCAAAGTTGCCACATAAAAGACTTCACTTTTGGGGGGATAGGACTCGACCACATGAATTTTAAATTCTTAATGCATCTCACTTCATCATGTCCTCGCCACTTGCTATGAATGGAAAGCTTACGGTCTCTCATCGGTATCTGTAAGCATTCTTAACCTTGAAACCCGTGATACCATTATAGTTCCAGTTATCCTCATCATTTGACCAAGTCCCCTGAGAGAGCGATGTGCATATATTATTATACAGCAATTCCGTTTCCTCCCCTTCCCCCTCCAGGGCCGAAAGATGAAAGGGGATGATACCTTGGTCCTCATACATATCTCTGATGACATGGATACCTTTGCTTCCCCAAATTCCGGCTCGCTCGGAAAATGGCATGCTAAACATAATGAGGCATTATTAGTAAGGAGAGCCGGATTCCAAAAAATAGATTGATCCATGGATAACCCCTCTTTCCAGGAAAACATGCCTTTGACTAGATTCCATGCTCTGATCCATTTCTTGATTATGCCAGGGATAGAGTTTGGAACTTTGATTGGAAAAAATATAGCATGAGGCAACACTAAATTTAGCTTCCTCCACCCATAAGAAAGACATCTGCTTAAGTAATGCCTTATGATAATAGAAACCGGGTGTTTGATCAGATCATAGGCTGCCTTGTACAGATACTTAGCTGCAAGAGCAATCCCCTGCTTTTCTATGTTTATGACACCTAGACCCCCCAGACCTCTGCCTTTACAACATTCCTCCATAGCCACGTAAGTCCAAAGATCTTCATTCGCTCGCCACAGGATATGAATCTCCCAATAATGCTCTGAAGTTTGGAGGTTACTTTCTTAGGAGCAAGAATGACAGATGACTGGTAAACATGAGAGGAAGAGATGACAAAATTTGCAATTATGGCCCTGCATACGCTTAGAAATATATTTGGAGTTTAGGCTGTCCACTTTCCTTTGAAATTTCTCAATAATATCAGACCATATATCAGAAGGACTACCTTTAAGGACTAAGGGAATTCCTAAAATCTTGGAAGCATTAGTAGGAAGGATATACTTACACCCTAGGAGAGCAGCTGTTTGCTCTCCCTTTACCTGATCCCTGGCAACCACTTTAGATTTGAGAGGATTGATCTTGCACCCCGAGGCTACTCCAAATTCTTCCAAGATGCTTTGAGTATTGATAAGTGATCTATTGTCCATCGAGACTAGGAGGAAAGTATCATCTGCAAAATGTCCATTTAAAAGTTGATCCATCTCCCCATTCTCAGGGAGGGTGAGGCCTTGGATCATATTAGATCTTTTTGCTTCTTCTAGCTTACCATGAAGAGCCTCCATAATAATAAGGAATAGGAATGGAGCTAGTGGGCATCCCTGTTTTACCCCTCTTTGCAGGGGGAAAAAGGGGCCGCATTCTCCATTAATTAAAACAGAAGATCTGGAATTTGAAAGTATAGCTTTGAAAAGGAGAATTACCTCGTCCGAGAAACCTAATGCCCTGCAACATTTAAATAAGAACCCCCAACTTACCGTGTCGAAGGCTTTGGCTTGATAAGAGCAACATCTTGTTTGGTATCCTTGGCCAAATTCAGACCCAACATAGCTGTGACAACATTGTCAAGGATGAATCTGTCCTTTAAGTAGGCAGCTTGGGAAGTACTTATGATTCTCTCCAGCACACCCTTAAGCCTTCTGGCAATTGTACCTGAAATAATCTTATAAATCACATTGGTTAGAGAAATAGGCCTATAATCCGAGAAGGAGGTGGGCATATCAGTTTTAGGGATGAGCGTGATAAAGCTCGTGTTAATTCTTGCATCCAAGCGTTTTACAATCCTGAACTCATTAGCCAAATTAGTGAAGCAATCCCCTAAAATAGGCCATGTTTTGATAAAAAATTCCACTGGGAGCCCATCAGGGCCTGGACTTTTACCCTTTTCCATTTCTTTTGCAATATGAAATAACTCATCATTGGAGAAAGGCTTCTCAATGCTGGAATTCTCCTCCATATTAACCTTTGCTTGGAGGTTAATAAATCTATTCATATTCTCCTGGGTACTATCTTGATTGGTACCCATGATATTCTTGAAGTGGTTAGCTGCAGCAATTTTAATCTGATCCTCAACAAGTCCCAGGAGTTGATCAACAAGTTCACCAAGGGCAGAACCCACCACTAGAGGCTCCAAAGGAGAAAAAGAGAAAGAAAAGACATAGGAGAAGTGTAACTCCTTCAAGCTCAAGTGCAGACAACACCACATCAGGTACAGCTAGTGACAGTAACTCCGACACTGAGTCGGGTAGTTCTAATGATAGGAACAGACATCGAAGAGGAGGAATGACACGTCGAGCGGAGGATTACCAGAAGAAAATAGATATTGCTATGAGCAATGTCTGGAAAACAAGGAAATTGGGGCAGTTCTCTGGAAAGGACAGATCCGGCATGGAAGCAGAAGCATGGCTTGATGAGATGGAAGAATTTGGCAACTCCTATGGAATGAAGGATAAGGACATAGGAAAGGTAGCAACAGCAAATTTGAATGGTCCAGCCAGAATATGGTGGAAGGGATATGCAAAAGCTAATAGACTGAAAAGAAACAATTGTAAGTTCAAAACTTTCAGTAAAGCATTTCGCAAGCACTATGTACCTCGATCACATACAAGCAGGCAGATTCAACAATTTTATAGGTTGGATCAAGGAAACTTAACCGTAGCCAAATATACAGAAGAGTTCATGAGGCTACGATTAAATGTGCCAACAATAACAGAAAGGCAAGCCGTAGATGGTTACATTGAAGGACTAAACCCCAACATCAAGAGACTTGTGCGGGCCATAAACCCAAAAACAGTTGGGGAAGCTGAGGATAAAGCCTTAAGTTTGGAAGAAACTCCACAAACACCTGGGCCAAAACAGAGCAACTATTCAAAGGACAAGTCAATAGCTCCATACACTCCAAGGCAGCAGGGAAATCAACCTGCTAACCAACAGTTTCAAGGGAAGAATGAAAGGAAAGGACCATACAGAAATCAGGCAGCTCAAGGGTCTTCATCTGGCAGGTCAATCAAAAGCTTCCTAGACAGTATTCCAAAAGAAAAGAGGGATGAATGCATCAAGAAACAACTCTGTTTCAGATGTTTCCAACCGGGCCACAGAACACATACATGTCCTTTCGTCATGCAAGCAGCCTTAGCAGAGCTAGATGGATGGGAATCACCTACTGAACAAGATGAAGATGATGATCAGGAGGAAGCCCAAGATTACATAGATGGTGAGTGTAAGATTTGTGCAGCTATTGAGACTGATAATGTTGCAAGTCAGTCCACGGTCATCTCAGCTGATGCTATAATAGATGATAAACCGTATGTAATTCTAATAGACGGGTAGTTCACACAATTTTGCATCTCCTAGACCTGGCAAAGCATTATTGAAGTCAAAGACCATGAAATCTAAACCCGCACCGGTCAAAGATGGCAAATGGGGCAATTCGACATACAAAGGGAAGAAGAGTTAATTTCGACGTCGGATTGACCGGAATTAAGTTCACCATGGGAGCTGAGGTAATGGATATTGGCAAATATGACTTGATAGTTGGAATGGAATTCCTCAAACCAGCTAAGGCAATCATTGACTGCGACAATAAAGAGATAGCAATCACAGCACCAGATGGCAAACGAATAGTGGTCAGAGGTAAGGAAATTCCTTCAGTAATGCAGTGTATAACTTTAAGCCAGTTGAATAAATGCAATTTAAAGAAGGAGATCGAATATATTCTTAGGCTAGAAGCAATTCAACCTGATAGTGAGAAAATAACACAGGAGGAAAGTATAGAAAAATTGCCTAAGCCTATTGCTAAAATCATAAGAGAATTCTATGATGTTTTTCCGGATGATATCCGAGAACTACCACCCTATAGAGGTGTGGAATGTGAGGTTACTCTAGCACCAGATGCTAAGCCTACTAGCAAGGCTCCTTACAGGATGAGCACACCGGAACTAGGAGAGCTCAAGAAACAGTTGAAGGAGTTGTTGGAAATTGGTTTTATAAGACCAAGTGTATCACCCTTTGGGGCACCTATTCTCTTCGTGAAGAAGAAAGCAGGGATAGGTTCAATACGCTGTACGTTTTATACGGAATACGTATGAATTGAATGATACGGCACAAATTTGCCGTATAAAACGCAAAAAATACGGCGGAAAACAATTCCGGCGTCGAAAAATTTCCAGACGTCTGAAAAGCAACAAAAACAGCGACGCAGCGAAAATATTTTCGCAGACGCTGAAGATTCTGATTCAGCGACGCGAAACCAATTTTTCGCGTCTGCGAAAACGACGCCACAGCAGACGCTGAATTTTTTCGCGACGCCGATTAAGAGTTTTTCGGCGCGACGCGAAATAATTTGAACTTCGTCAGACGAAAACATAATCTTCGGCGACGGCGAAAATATTTTCGGCGACGCGGTTTTGTTGTTTTGGCGCACTGGAAAATTTTCTAAACTGTTTTGCCCGATTTACTAAGCAAAAAATATTTGCGCCTAATCGTTTGGCCTGTTTTGTGGCACTGTTAATAGTATATATAAGAAAAACGTGATTAGCCCTAGAATTCACCTCGAACGTTGACCGCCAGGTTGAGTCAAAATACTCCTTGGGAAACGGTTTGCCTTTGAGGTGTCGTTTTTTTGAGTCACGGCTGGCGTTGGATCTTTGGAACGTGAGTTTACTCCGGCCGGTGGTTTCCGCCTTGGGTTGGCATCCGCTTCCATAGAATATCCTATAGGGTCCGTCCAACCCCCTTGATTCTTTTCGCGGACGTCGGCGTAACATATGCATTGTGAGCTTGCTCCTTTGCATATATATCGTCTTCCTTTAGTTCGTGTAATCAAGGAGTCGATTAAGAGACATTGTCACCGGTCCGAGCAATGGTGGCTACCGGTCATGCATCTACCTCCGGAGGTGCGAGGCGTGTCATGCATCTACCTCTAGAGGTGCGAGGGCTGCGTGTGCCGATGGCGGGGGCCACGAGGGGGACCGCAACTCGATGCACATGGTCGCGATGATCGGAGTTCTTGGTCGGAAAAGAGGCCCGAGAATGGGAGTTTGTGAAAGAGTTTGGCGCCAAATGAGTGGGAATGTGTGTTTTGTGGATACACATCCGGTAAATGGTTCTCGCAACAAGAATTGAGCTCACATCTTACGTGAAGCGAGGACGTCGGTGTCATAACTTGTATCGCATCTCGCCGACTTGCGAAAAGGATGCCATCGAGAGATTGTCTCCATTTGGATGGGATACATAAAACGAAGAATAATATGAGAAAAAGACGAAGTTACTTAATACTCAAGAGCAGGGGCGGGCGTAAGGCATTTAAGATAACTATACCACCCCCCCTGTTGGGACAGCATGCCGATCAGAGGGCGGACTAGGGTCAATAGGTATAAGCACGGGAGAACAGAGAATGATAGAGACAATTGAAATAGTGGAAAGACAGACGAAGCAAATGGAGGGTTGATCATTGCTTAACATCGAGCAATTGAAGAAGACACAACCGAAGGTTGTAGAGGCATTTTTATATGTTGGGCTGTCTCCACATATTCTGGAGCATAAAGCAATGAAAGAAGCCTTCCAAGAAGTTGCCAAAGCAAGACCGGCTTTTAGACTGCCTTCATACAAGCATGCCAACAATAAGATGGTTGATGAAATACATGGAAAAATGGTTGAGAGGGTGGAGATGAAGTGTTGTGTCGTGGTGTGGCAAAGCGGCCCGGCTTCATTAGTGACTGATGGTTGGAGCAATGTAAACAAGGACCATCTTATTAATTTCATGATCGTGTATCCGGGGGTGAAGTATTTTTGAAAACCGTAGAAACCAAAACTGACCAAGTGACCGGAGATTGGATTTTTTGAGAAAACAAAGGCCGTGATAGAGAGTTTTGGACCAAGAGAATATTTCAAGTTGTAATGGATAAGCGTCTAATTGCAAGCTAAGCGGGTCAATTCTTGGAGGCGAATTTCGGGGTTGCATGCTACTAGTTGCCAATGCCATTGCACGAACCTATTTTTGAAGGACTGGTTCTCACAAAGACACGTGGTTCAAAGATCCCATTCTAAAAAAGCGCGTCGGCTTGTAAAATTCATCACAAAGAAGCCGGCAATTTATGCCATTTACAAGTCATTGCGTCCGGAAGAGCCTAGCACTCATGAATCTGGGCAAACTTCGGTTTGGTTCCAATTATATCTGTCTTGAAAGAGTGCTGAAGTGTCGTGATTGGATTATCTCAACCTTTAATCATACAGAGTTTTTTGATTGGGAAAGAAGGCAGAAAGGGAAAAATGCCGCCAAACACCGACAGCAAGCTGCTGCCCTTCGAGAAATGCTTGGGCGGGAGACATTTTGGAAAGGTGTAAAAAATGTTGTGAGGTGCATGCAACCTGTTTGTCATGCCATCAAAACCCTTGATTCTTCGAAGGCAAGCACTGGAAAGGTCTGGAGGTGTTGGCACTCCATTCAATCCTTCCTAGAGCGTGATGGTCCCAATCGCCATTTGACAATGCTAAGCGCAGCAAAGACTACTCGAGAGACTTCAATGAACGATGGAAGAAGTCATACAGTGATCTTCATGGCGCCGCGCATGCCTTAGACCCACACAACCACGATATGGACCAGCATACAGATAAAGAAGTGATGGGCTCGTTGAAGAAGGTTGCAAAAATGTTCTATCCCAACAGCTCGGACTACAAGCTTTTCATTGCCGAAGTTAACTGAATACCAGAACCTGAGTGGAAGGTGGGCAGATGAAGAGCTTCACGGCCTTTGGAGAGTCATAAGAAGGAACCAAATATGGAATCATATGCATGGTGGCAAGCCCATGGGCAAGTTATCGATACCTTGCGGTGCAATTGCAATGACTATCCTCTCTTTGGTATCTTCCAATAGTGCAAGTGAGAGGAATTGGAGTGCCTATAAGTACATACGGTGTCACCCCAATCGCTTGCTACATAAGAAGGCGGACAAACTTGTATACAACTTCTCAAACTGGCGGCTATTGAATCGTAACGATTGGTACATCCGCAATCGATAAGCTACGATTTCCTTTCATGGATCTGCGATTCGAAGTGGAAGAGGGCGGCCGAAGGCGGTGAGGGCGAGATGCTTGCAATAAATGCTGCAAGCCATGTTGATGAAGACATTCAAGCATTACCCGCCGTTGATGACAAAGATGATATAGACCAAGCCATATTCTCGGACGGATCGGCCCGGCCGGTGAGGACCGACAGGAGTCGATACGTCTGAAAGGCCGAGTTCGAGCAATGCGGTTGATGGCGTGATCGGCTTACGTGATCCAACGGACTCACCTTTGCGCTTTACCTTGACAAAAGAGAAGCGGGCTAGGAAAAACCGTCGAGGGCGTTTCACTAAAGGAAAGGGCCATCGGAGGTTGAACCTAGGTTCCCGGCAAAGAAGAGGATGGAACCGCAAATGATGAAACCCGATGAAGAAGGCGCGCCTAGAAAAATGATGTGATGAGTATCTTGATCATTTGTAATTGGTCTTGAGGATTTTCATACTATTGTAACCGTCCACGGCACTATTAATAAAAAAAAAAGTTTTTGGTTATAATTTTTGTCACAAATGTTTCGTTAATGTATGATAGTTCTTTCTATGTTTCTTTCTATGTTTCTTTCATGTGTAACCGCAGTGCCCTGAAAACCTTCGTTGGATCAGACCCGTCTCGACCTCCGTTGTTGCTTGCCTCTTCGCATGCGCCAGAATCTTGCTGATGAGAAGTAATCTACGCATGCGAAGGGGCCAAACAGCCTCGGACCAGCCCGGACGAATCTGATCCATCAGAAGGTTCACAAGGTACTTCGGTACCCAAGTCGGGAATAACTTCGGTATGCCAAATTGGGCTTTGAATGCTATCTGGACCTATAATCTGTACTCTATTCCTCTGGGTGGCACATGCTCTGAATACCCAAATGGGTTTGCATGGCATGTGCCACCCAAAGGAATGGAGGTACAAATTATAGGTCCAGATGGCATCCAAATGGCGATTTGGCAACCATTCAAGAGGATCACGCTCCAGGCCAGGATGAAAGAGACCTGAGTACAAGCATCGAGACTTCCCAACCCTTGCTTTCACCCCTCTTTGAACAATGGAACTTAGCATGTAAACTAAGCTACATTGCCCAAAGAGGAGGGGAAAGAAAGATTGGGAAGTCTCGATGCTTGAACTCATCAATCACTAACATCCAATTAACCCGAAGGATCACGCTCCAGGCCAGGATGAAAGAGACCTGAGTACAAGCATCGAGACTTCCCAACCCTTGCTTTCACCCCTCTTTGAACAATGGAACTTAGCATGTAAACTAAGCTACATTGCCCAAAGAGGAGGGGAAAGAAAGATTGGGAAGTCTCGATGCTTGAACTCATCAATCAACGACATCTAATGAACCCACAGAATCGCAAGCTCCTTCTACAGAAGTCTATATTGTTTGCCATGGAGAATATAAAGCCTGGTGACCTGACAACCATTCAAGAGGGTTGCGCTCTTGGCTTACTCCCTTTTCGAGTTTCCTGCTTGGCGTATCTAATTCGCCACCTGAGTGAGCGATGTCATCCTAGGGGGCAAATTAGATACACAAAACAGAAAACGAAAGAGACTAAGCCAGGGTGAGCGAGTTGGAAGACACTTCGGTATGCCAAATTGGGCTTTGAATGCTATCCAGACCTATAATCTGTACTCTATTCCTCTGGGTGGCACATGCGCTGAATACCCAAATGGGTTTGCATGGCATGTGCCACCCAAAGGAATGGAGGTACAAATTATAGGTCCAGATGGCATCCAAATGGCGATTTGGCGTACCAAAGTTAACGTGACGCGTCCTCCAATTTCAAGTCATAGTGATGCTCAAGGTTCTCCATCAATAGAAGGAGTTAGGATGTTCCATGATTTGGTGCCTAACAGCCACTGTATAGATGGACAACGCCCAGGCACCACTTTGGCTTGAAATTAGAGTGCGCTCTCACCTCTGACGCCTCGAGACCTGGGTCCAGGCATCGAGACGTCCCAATCTTTGCTTTCCCCCGGGTCTTTGGACAATGGAACTTAGCATGTAAACTAAGCTACATTGCCCAAAGAGCCGGGGAAAAAAAAAGGGAAGTCTCGATGCTTGAATTCAGAGTCAAAGCTTGCTTCAATCACTAACATCTAATGAACAACACGAGAATGCGCAAGCAACCACTAGGCCTTATATCCTCCGTGGCCACAATAAAATAGAGTACTCAAAACCTTGTAACCTCCTCTAGAACGAGCGATTTCTGCTCCGACCCCCATTTTCTTGGCGTCTTTGTGTAATATAACCTAGCAAAGTATCTAAGATACATTGACACAGAGACACGCAAAAGAGAGTGAGAGCAAAGCTCGCTCCTTCTAAAGGAGGTAACAAGAATTTCGAGAAGTCTATATTGTTTGCCACTGAGAATATAAGGCCTGGTGACCTGACAACCATTCAAGAGGGTTGCGTGTGCAGATGTTTTGACTCACTCACCATCCAACCATGACCATCCAAGAGGGTCGCGCTCTTGGCTTACTCCCTTTTCGAAGTTTCGCTTAGCATTATCTAATTCGCCACCTGAGTGAGCGATGTCATCCTAGGGGGCAAATTAGATACGATAAACAGAAAACGAAGGAGACTCAGCCAGGGTGAGCCAGGGTGACCACTAGGACATACTAAAGAGACTAAGCCAGGATAAAAGAGATTGGGAAGTCTCAATGCCTTTACTCGTCAAGCGTAAAGCGAAAAAGAGATTTGGAAGTCTCGATGCTTTTACTATGAGCACTACTCGATCCTTTGATAACATCATTACACCTTGTTTGAAATAACGTCATTATACCCGCCATTCACAAAATGATACAGGTCAAAATTTGGCATGTCTAAAAATGTAATATCTCATTTTCATTGGTCATTTGGATCAATATAATCACCTACTGACCCACGGAGGTGGTGGTAAGAACTGGTTAATGTCTGGCACTGTCTCTCCTTCACGCGGCTCCTCCACCCCCCTCCACAATTCCATCTCGCGAAAGGTTTGAAAAGTGTGCATCTGCCCATCCCTCCTGGCGGCGGTCAAATGTGGCAACGCTGGCATGCGACCTTGCATATTAAATATGGCATATTGTAACTTCGGGAAAAATCCATCCGTCTTGCAAGGTTGGACGAGCGGCTTTGCAACATCCAATCAAGAACACATCGCATGTGCATACGATGCCCACACCCTAGAGTGTACCCACCCCCACATGTCGGGTTGTCACCACAAAATTGGCAATGTGCGTAATCAACAACCTTTAGCTCTTCCCCCGACTCTCATACAAATACTCGCGAGGGAGATAGGATATCGACTGCTCCGAAGTCACCCTAAAAGGGTCAGAGTCTAACGATTTGGTCAAATTGCGCAAGTGCTCGTTGTTTTCTCTAAGGACCGTTGCCTCCCTGTTTAATGCCGCTAGTTGCCGTTTAGCGTCCTCTAATTCAGCGGCCATCTTATCATACCCATCGGCACGGTCCTTCAAGCGAATATTCTCCTCAGAAAGTGTCAGGTTCCGACTTCTCTCATTCTCTAGTTGGGCCCGAATATCCACAAGGTCATTCACGGCTCCAGCCGCGGCTACCCCTGTCACCTCCAAAAGTTGGATAGCGTCAGCAACAAGGTATGTAATGGTGATGGGCTCACCATGTGGCCCACTCTCGCTATCTTCCGATAGCTTGACCCTCTTCGTGCTGCCACTACCGCTTCCTTGCCTCCATTTCCTACTCCCATAATTTACGGGCACTTCCTTCACAAGCTCGTAGTATACTTGCTGCGCAAAACTCTTACTAAACTCACCGTTGTGGGGTAAATGTCCCTTCACTTGGACATGACGCTCGAGTGCTTTTGCTCGAACCACAGCATTCTTGCACTCGTGAGCCTTATACTTACCCCGTCTACTAGGCCACTCACTTTCAAACTCATTCTTGTCCAAATTTGTGATTACATCATCGTAGTCTGCTCCACTTGGACAATAGCGGGCCCCGCCGCCCGGCTACATTATGCACCTCTGTGATGGTGCAATTATCCCTCTTTGAAACTTCATCCATCGCACGCAACCTTCTTAACTCTGCCGTGCGAAACTCATTCGCCCTTGCATGTGCTGCTGCTCTCTCCATTTGCCGAGCAGCTAACATCTCAAGCTCGTTCTCCAACCCTTCATGCCAAGGAGACTAAGTAGAGGGGGTCCTCAAATTAGAGGGAACCGAAAATCCATGCTGATCCTGCTTGCTCGGCGCACCCACATTCAGCGTGTCGTCGATTCAATTCTTCGATCTGTTAGGTGGGACATAATTTGGATTTCTTGACTTCTATAGGTGCCTTGGACCGACTTGTATAGGTGTGCTTTGACTTCTTGTCTTTATAATGTTAGTTTAGCTGCGACATATAAAAAAGCATAGAATAAATAACACAAAAAACACACGAAAAGGAAAACTAAGCTACACAACACACATAGACAATAATCTTTCATGTAGCATCAGATAAGTGTTTAATGAATTTAGTTGGAATATTATGTAATACAAGGATGTTTGAATGTAAGTGAATATGCACGCTAGGCGTGACTAGGACCAGCTTGGTCTAATGCATCGTCGCCACCACGGCCAAGTTGAAGAATCAATCTGATTCCAATTGTGGCCTCGTACGGAATTGGAGAGCAATGAAAACTCTCGCATTGTGTCAAGTAGCTGGGCCATATCAAATTTTCGTGTTTTGTCCCTCATTGGCGACTCAACGCAATGTTTCAAATAGTCGCACATTCTCCGATGCTTGCCTTGCTGCTCCAAGTTTCCTATTGACTCCATGTAGGAGTGCTTACTAGCAAAAGTCGACTAAGTAGTAGACAATGTCAGCTGCCCGTGTAAATCAAAGTCAACCCTTGCGAGCCTTGTCTTGAGCCACTACCAAAAAAAAGATCATCATGCATATATGGATGCTGGCCCTTTCCATCTCAATTCTTTTCTTACCTTTGCCATCCATACCCTTGTAATGCCATCGTTTTACCTCCTTTGTCACCGTGGATCAACTTTGGATTCACCCCAATCACAAATGCCAATGTATACGGCACGAGGATTAATACATCCCTTCTCCTTTCCATAATCAAAATGGAGCAATATATTGCGGGATGCAAGTCCATATGCAAATATCTTTCTTGATGGAGCTTTGAGTAGCGCTTCTGAGAATGACATTGCTAAGTCCCCAACCCTAGAGGCAACAAATAATTCTTTCTTTGCGCTCTTCAAAGCGGCCTCAAGTCCGTCTCAACTCGGGGACAGACTCCCAACTTCTTAAATGCAAGCTCTGCAAAGGCATTGGACCCATGACTTGTAAAGAAGGTTGCCAAGCGAACCTCCATTCCAAAAAGGGAAAATTAAGCCTTGTCTTTCTAGGCGGTTGTGCTACCAATGCAGCGTATTATACACCCGTGCCTAACTTGCATTCGACTCCCTCATGTTCTTGAGCATAGCTTCCACTAACTTATTGGGTTACGTACTATCTTTGAAAATTATTATGTTGAAGTTTTACACAATAAGGTTCATCCTTAATAAAACTAGACCCTAAAATATTGCACTTATACAACTGCGCCATATGAACCAAAACCAATTAGATTTATGCATTTTATTATTTGTGATGAATCTACCATGGCAAACCAAGTAGTCTTGGCATCTGCTCTTCTCTGAGCTTCCCACTCCTATCTGTCTCACCGGGGACGTTTGGCTTTTATGGTTTTGCGCCAACACTTTCTTAACAAGATGGGGGTTGATGGGCCTCTTTCTTCAATTTTACGTTGGTCCCGCCGCATTCCATGTCTTTGGCTTTTTCTTTCAACTCTAGCCTCAAGCGATGACTACTCAAATTTGCAACTTCGTGATCATATTGCGGTAGTGCGGCTAATATTACCCACTATCCATGTATACCTCTCTTGCTCACTCTTTTGGGGCTCTAGCTCCATCATTGAAGCTTAAAAGCCCTCTCGGCATCTTTTACCAGCCCGCATGGTAGTCTAGCCATCCTTCCTCTTGCTAGTAATCAATTCCAAATCTCCGAAAGGTGAGGCATTGCACGACCCGATTACACAACCAGTTCATGAAATCTGGTCTCAAAGTAGACCATGCTTGTTGTGGTCTACTTCTTTTCTCTGGCAGTCTTTGAGAGAAGATGACTTCAAAGTTGCGACTCAGTAGCTTTGTGTTTGAGACGCCAATGCCTCTTGGTTTGCGGCTCTATCCGAGACACTAATGCCACATTTGGTTGCAAGTTAACTTCGCTCTCTCTTCTGAAGTCATACTTCTTGTTTTAAGGGATTGTCTAGCGGGCTAGCAAAATGCGACTCGCGATAATCACATGGCCCGACAACAACAACACCTACAAGTCAAGCAAAGATAAAACTTTCAATTTAGTGCTTAGCACATGAGGGTAAATCAACTCACTTTAACCAAAACAAAACACTAATTTTATGCTTCCTACACTAAGACCCTAACATGAGTATGTATGTGCAAGGCCAAGGATAGGGTAACAAATAAAAGGACAAAAACACGATTTATGATCTATAGCCCGACTACTTCCAAAATGCAAGGCTAGCAAGTTTTAAATGCATTGCACTTGTCCTAGGTCACGCTTTTTTTTCAAAAGGCGAGACCAATCGAATGCTTATCAAAACATACGCCCGGTTCCTATATTAGTGTCGGACTTTCATCAACAACACCATCGGGAACTAGGGTGTGAATTGATAAAACATTCTCCTAACCCTTAATAAAAGTACAAGCGCACACCTTTTCGACACGGCGTGACCAAGGCCAACAACGGGCGTCGGTGAGGGTTATACTCTTACTAAAGGGAGACCCTAGTTGCCTTAAGCTTCAGCAGTGCCACCCACCCTCGGCATGGCGCAAATAAATGCGGCAATACCAGGCAAGGGGCATGCCTATGCTCTTGGCAACACGCAACCCTAAAAAAGCCCTCTCAGTTGTTGTTTAAGGGAAGGCAACCAATTTCTTTTTTTTTTTTTTTTTTTTTTAACTTTACTCTTAAATTATTATTTGCTTAAATTATTATTATTTTTTTTTTTTCTAAAATAGGCCAAGCTCAGCCATTAGAACAAGGCACTCACCATCGTTCGCCCCTTACGGGGGCAACAGGCGAGGGCCTAACTGCGGACCTAACCTGGCCTACCTATCAAAAAAACAACAAAAAAAACCCTAAAAACTAAGAAAAACAAAAAAAAAAAGGTTTTGGGTGGCAAATTGCAAGGTTGGGCGCAGGAAATACCTTGTTTTGGTAGAAAAAAATGAATCCGTAGCCATGAATATATAAAAAATTCGCCAGACGTCTGTGAAAACTTGATTTCAGCGTCTGTGAAAACTTTTCAGCGTCTGACAAACGTGAAAACCGGCGTCAGCGAACACAGCCCGGTTTCGCGTCGTGAAAATAGTTTCGAAAGCGTCTGCGAAAAAACTTTCAGCGTCTGAAATCAAGTTTTCAGCGACGTGAAAGTCGGACCACAACTTTTGCGGCGCCAAGAAATTTGTATTCAGCGTCTGTGAAGTTTTTTCGCGACGCTTCCAGCGAAGCTTTCGGCGTCTGTGAAATTTTTTTCCAGGCGGCCGAGGTTTTATCGTTAAATACGTATTTTATTAAAAAATACGTATTTTTTGACTTTATACGTCAGGAATTTTAATTTTGTACGTATAGAACCTATCCCTGGAAGAAAGATGGAAGTCTAAGAATGTGTATAGATTACCGACAGCTAAATAAACAAACGGTAAAGAATAAATACGCATTACCAAGGGCAGATGATCTAATGGATCAACTTCAAGGGGCAAAGATATTCTCCAAAATAGACTTAAGGTCAGGGTACCACCAAATAAGAATAAAAGAAGAAGATGTTCATAAAAGCGACTTCGAACACGCTATGGTCATTATGAATTTTGGTTATGCCCTTTGGCCTATCAAATGCACCAGCAACGTTCATGAGGTTGATGAATGATATTTTCAGAGAGTTCTTGGATGATTTTGTAATAGTGTTCTTCGACGACATCCTCATTTATAGTAAGTCAATCGAAGAACATGATCACCACCTGAGAAAAGCATTACAGAAGCTAAGAAGGCATAAGCTATTTGCCAAATTTTCCAAGTGTCACTTTGCCACCCCCAAAGTTGATTACTTGGGGCATATTGTATCAGCAGAAGGCATTGCAACAGATCCAGCAAAAATAGAAGCCATCATAGATTGGCCAGCACCAAGAAACGTCCCTGAAGTAAGAAGTTTCCTGGGTCTTGCAGGATACTACAGGAAATTTGTAAAGGACTTTGCTAAGTGGGCAACTCCTTTGACAGACCTCACAAAGAAACAAAAGGTAAAGAACTGGATGGACAATTGGATACAAGAAGTACAAGTTTCTTTTGATAAACTCAAAGAAGCCTTGACAACAGCTCCAGTTCTAACCTTACCTGACCCAGAAAAAGATAAACTTGTAGCAACTGATGCAAGCATGATTGCCACAGGCGGGGTACTTATGCAGGAAGGAAGGGTAGTTGCATATGATTCAAAGAAGATGAATGAAGCAGAACAACGATATCCGACTCATGATCAAGAACTATTGGCAGTAGTGAGAGCATTACGCATTTGGAGACATTACTTGTTAGGAAAGAAGTTCCAATTAGACACAAATCATCAGAGTTTGCAATACATATTCACACAACCACTTCTAAATTTGAGACAAAGAAGGTGGATGGAGTTTTTAGAAGAATATGACTTTGATATAGTCTATAAGCCCGGCAAATTGAATGTAGTTGCTGATGCTCTCTCTAGTAGACCAATAGTCACAAGAACACACTGCAATGCCATATCAACTTTGTCAAGTGAATTCGGCAGGAAAATTGAGGAGGCAATACCCTCTAGTGTGGAGTTCCAACAGGTTTGGGCAAGCCTTTGCAAGGACGCAAGGACAAACAAGGAAAGGGAACTTTTTAAGAATTATAAGAAGGAAGGCAAGCTTCTTTACCATAAGGACAAATTGTGTGTCCCAGAAACATCGGGAGTGAGAAAATTGATTCTCAACGATACTCACAATAGCCCGATTGCAGGTCATGCAGGCTTTATGAAAACTTACTTCAAGATAAGAAGTAGTTACTTTTGGCCAGGTATGAAGAAGGACATTGCCAATTATATTCGGCAATGCCAATTATGTCAACAAACCAAGGCCGAACAACTTCGTATTCCTGGAGCCCTAGAACCATTAGCAGTTCCAGATGCCAAATGGGAAATAGTGAGTATGGATTTCATCACGGGCCTTCCAAGAACAGCAAGGGGGCATGACGCGCTCATGGTAGTGGTCGATAAACTTTCAAAGATGGCACATTTCTTGCCATGTAGAATAACAGACACTGCCCTAGACACAGCCTTGCTCTTCACTAAAGAAATTTTCAGACTCCATGGCATGCCTAGGGGAATAATATCGGATAGAGATCCGAAATTTATAAGTGCATTTTGGAAGGACTTCTTTGGAACCATTGGCACAAAGCTTTGTATGAGTACAGCTTATCATCCTCAAACAGATGGTCAAACAGAAAGAACAAACAGAATTTTGGAAGATATGTTGAGACATTACGTGTGGAACAAACAGACGAAATGGGAGGACTACATATACTTGGTAGAATTTGCATACAATAGTACCAAGCAAGAATCATCACAGATGTCCCCGTTCATGATTAACTATGGATACCAATGTCTCACACCTGACACGTGGCATAATCCGGTGTCAAAAGTTGAAGTTTCTCCACAAATGCTAGAAGATATGCAAGAGCTAGTGCAAGAAGTTCGAGAATATTTGATAGCAGCTAGAAGCCGTCAAAAGAGCTTAGCAGATAAGCATAGAACAGTGAGAGAATTTCAAGTTGGAGATAGCGTATGGCTGAAGATCAAAGTTAAGCAAGCCAAGCTTAGAATTGGAAATTGCAAGAAATTGGCACCAAGATGGGCGGGACCATTTAAAATTATTGAGAGAGTTGGAAATCAATCCTACAGATTAGACTTACCCGCTCATCTAAAGGTTCATAAAGTCTTCCACGTTAGTCTGCTTAAGAGGCATACTCCAAATCCGGAAGAGATTTTGGAGACTCCAACTTTATTGGAAATAACAGAGGAACATGTTGAAATTGTTCCTGAAACCATCCTTGACCAAGCACTCAAGAAAACACGAAGATCGGAATTTCTTCAGTACTTAGTCAAATGGAAGCATGTGCCAGTAGAAGACGCAACTTGGGTATTGAAACAAGATTTAGAAAGACAATACCCAGAATTTATGAACCAATTCGACGGCCAAGTCATCTCCGAAATGGCCAACATCGAATATATAGGTCTGCCATTGTTAAAATCTGTGATAGATTAAATAAGTAAGTGAATACTTTGTAGTTAGCAATGATGATTACAAGGTATAGATTACAGTGTTTTAGATAAGTCTAGAAGAGAGTGTGGCGATGATGAGATCCTCAAAATGACGTTCTCTACGCCATCACGCACTGCAAGTGCACATGACCATATAGTGGGGGTCATGTAAAATAAACGTGATCATGGGCGATGAAGGATTCAACTGCATGTTTCCTAAGCTTAAACCATGAAACCATGAAGCACAGTGGGGTGCATGATCAACGGGGGGAGATCATGCACAAGGTAGCTACCATCATGGGCAATGATAGAATCATCTTAAATGATTCTTAGCTTAAACCGTATGACCATGATCGTATGCAGTTAGAATAAGGTATAGAAAATAAATAGGGGGGTGGTCCCCTAAAACCACAAATTAAAATAAAACTAACGTAATGTGCTACTCATTGCAGGGAAGTAAATTCAAGCAAATACGAGGGAGCGCATTACGAGAAGTTAGGAGTTAAGAATTTTGTTGATAGCTTAAACTCCTAAACTTAAATTATGAATTGATGTGTCCAATTCATAATGTTTTGTTATAAATAAACTTGAAAATACTTATGTATAAGCTTGCTAGGATATTCTCCCAAGCCAATTTTGTAGAAACATATATATCGGAAGTTATCGTTTCTTTTTATATATATAAAAAAAAAATGCAATCTAAGTATAATTAAGTATATAAGTTATGCAGGTTCGAAAAACCTTACTTTAATGCTGCGGACAACATTATTCTAAGGGGGGGGAGAATGTGACGTTCCCCTAAAATATACGGTATGTATACGTATATTTTGGGCCACGTCATCATACAAATCCAGTATCACTTAGATTTGTATGACAAATACATAAGTTCAAGTCACATTAAAGTGTAACTTGATTAACCTTAGGAAAGGATATATCCACGTGGCACTACCTAATTGGGGTAACTGGCCACGTGTTCGCATCCCATTGGACAAGGTGTCAACCCTAACCCTAACTTGCCTATAAATACCTAACCCTAACCCAGAAGACACTTTTGCTCCTCCCACTCGTGAGGCTATTGTCACAACCAGAGTTCAGAATCAAGATCCAGAAGCTGCAGCATAGCACGGTTTAGCGACCCAAGCAGCGTGGACGTGTTGGATTCAGTAGCAGTAATCTCAAACATCGAAGAATCGATGGATAACCCAGGATCAGGAGGAAATGCGTCAGGAGTAGGTATTTTGAAGCAGTTTCAGCTATAGAGATGTAGTAGAGTCATGTATTCTAGTAGAGCCTTCCTAGAACCACTATTCCAATTGATGAACCGAATCAACGAACCCTAACTCGGTAGTTAGATTCATATGATTAGGTTAGATATTATTCTTATTGTTCACATGTTATTGATATGATATGGTTGATCTCTTGTTATGCTCCTCATGTATTGGGAAGGGGGGTAGAGACCTAGCAGCCTTATGTATGATGCTTCTAGATAGACCCATAATACCTATTATATGCGGCTTGTGCATAGAGCCCATAGGACTAAGGGAGTTATGGAATGACCGAAAGCACCATATAACGGGATCGATTGACTAGATGGAGGGATAGTCCTGGCCGAGCGGCCTCTTTGGGGACTTGGGCGCACTAGGCCTATGGTCGGTCACCGTGTGGGCGGGCATGGGTTCATCACCCCCGGATCAATGGTGCCATACGATCACGAAGAGCCGCAGTGCCCGGCCTGGTTCTTGCTTTTGAGGGGTTAAAGACGTGAACGGACGTGTGCCGCCACGATCCTCTAGTCGCCCATCGAATCACTGATTTCCGGGAAGGGGAGATGTAACCCGACCTTGCCTCATCGGACCAGGGAGATGCAACCTGGAGTAGTCTCTTAGGGTGAATCCAAGAGATTGCGTATCCGTGGCTCTGATCCACGCTTATAGCTCGATTTAGCCCATCTCGCAAAGTATGCCTGAGGAGGGGATGGATGGAGTGGTCAACCCTTAGCCATTGTCTTATAGCCAGCCCCGCCATTGTTTATACTTCCGTCTGTATCTATCTTGAGACCTAGCCGTCAGTATACTTTCCCCCACGAGTCAGAGCTTGGGTAGAAGCTTTATTGTTTTATGGTGTATTGATCCTTCTGACGATTCTATGGATGGATAGATTGAGCTACCCTTCGAGGTAGACTTATTATTATTGTTGTTAGTTGCTAGTACTGACATTTAGTTATATGCTTCCGCTGTTATTAGGAGTCCATAGGGGACGGATTTACGAGACACCTCCGTGTCCCTTACCGTTCTAGCCATCCCTAGAACGGGATAGATGGAGGGCCCATCCAGTAGACGACACTGGTTGGGGGATTTTCCGTGGAGTGTACGGTGGTTACCGTATATTGTGCGGGGAGCGTCACAGGTCCCATAGATCCCCCTTCATCAGCTCAACATCATTTCATCCGTGTGGCTACAGATTATTTCACAAAATGGGCTGAAGCAATTCCACTTAGAGAAGCCAATGCTTTCACTACTGCAAGGTTTCTTCACGAAAATATTTGTGCTAGGTTTGGGATTCCTTTCAAAGTCATATCTGATAGGGGAAGTCAATTCATAAACCAAGCCATTGCATTGTTACTAGCTACTCTCAAAGTCAAGCATACCAAAAGTTTAGCATACTATCCTCAGGGTAATGGTCAAGCCGAGTCAACAAATAAAGTTTTGAAGTCAATTCTTAAAAAAAATCATTAGCATTTCTAAAAAAGATTGGCATTTGAATCTGCATGATGCTCTATGGCCATATAGGACCACCATTAAAGCATCCACAAAGCATACACCCTTCAGCTTGGTTTATAGTATAGAATCTATTGTCCCCATTGAGCTTGAGTTCTCAGATTGGCTTATCAGATAAATTATAAATGAGGATACACTCAAAGAAAGGTGTATGAGATTGATGCAGCTTGAAGAACACAGTTTTAAGGCTGAAAATGCAGTTCTCCTTAAAAAGGCCAAGGACGTAGCAGCATTCAAAGCTGCTCATAAGCTTCAAGGTACTCTCAAAATAGGAGAATTAATTCTCAAATGGAACAAGGCAAGGGAAGATGTAGTAGCAAAGTTTGAGAATCTGTGGGAAGGGCCTCATAATATTGTATCCAAGTAAGTAGAATATCTAGCAATATAAAGAGTCTTTGTTAGAAATTCGTATGATGTGCATTCCCAGCAGAATGCTCTCCCATTAATAATCAGAGCCAAAATAGTACTCTAACACCACAACAAATCAAAAGAATGGAATTAGCCTCATGTAAGCAAATACATTCATGCAATCATAATCAGGTCTCCTTGTTCTCAATTTGTATCAAGCGATGGAGCAACTTTTCCAAATCCTTCTGTTATGATATTATCCCGGCTCTCAGATATTTGATTGCCTGAAGACGGTCAAAAACAGTTGTTCAAGCATGAAGATAAAGAGACTTGTTAGTGAATGCTTATTGCTCATCATTTTAGAAAGCATTTGCAAAGACCAGTAGATTCTCACATACAAACGTCTTTTTAAGACTATTGCAACTGCATAAGCTAATCTCTAAATCTTAAACAGACTGCCAAGCCCAGAAAGGAGAGATGAATAAGACATCGCTTCGAGCAATTCAGTAAGTCATAATAGAACTAGTTGTACTTGTTTGGCACGATGGCTGTACATTCTGCTAGCTGTTGCTTGCAACAATTTCTTTCGTAGATGTTTCGCCATAGCCTTACCAGGATGAGCCTTACCAGCCATAGGTCCTATGAGCCTTTGATTCTATCTAATGGAGAAAGTAGAGCCTTTGATTCTACTAATGCCTCAGATGGTATGCACAGTTACAGATTTGGGCCATGCCCAAAAGACCCAAGATAAACATAATATAGATAACCATAACAATTAATCAGCTTCACACCCAATTTTTGCAAGAAACAAACGAAGTTCCAATCACTTACAGTTTGGAATCAGAAGCCTAGAACTCCAGTGTATGGAACATATGAATTCAGGCCTCTAAATGGGCTAGAACAAGCAAAAAAGATCTTCTCAATCTATTTCAGACCATTGCAAATATGAAATAAAGCAAAAAAAATGACTTACTGTTTGTAAACAGAGCTCCAGAGTATGTTTGAAGCAGCTAATCGTTTTGAAATACATCTGTTCCAGAAGGAGGTAAGCAGGGGATGCCGGAAATAGGGTGAGGAACGAATTTCCTTGACAGGGTGCAACCTAGTGTGATTATTTATAGCTGACCCAAATCCAACGAAAAGGTTAGAGATGACCTGGACAAAGCCTGCATCCATCCACCTGAAAACCGAACTACTGTCTAGCACATCCCCGATCGAGGGACTTGTGCTAATATGTGCTTCTTAGATACCAGTTGCAACAATCTTCTGGGTTACAGTCGAGGACTTTGTTAACAAGCAACCCATTTTCATCCACAAATGTTCTCGATGCTTGCCGCTGCTGTATTGGTCAGTGCAAGGAATCGGCAGAACTCTAGAACCCCTAAAACACATGGCCTCGGTATCTGCATGATTTTAGAGGCAAGAACACAAGTTCAATTCCCGTATGTTTCATATGTTTTTTCTACTGATTTAGTTAAAGTCCAATTATTGCATTCAATGGTGGTAATATTTAAAATGTTTATTTGCTATCAAACAAAGAAGGTTTGCTTACGGTAAGTCCAGCTTTATAGGGTTGGAACTAAAGAAATATTTGCGACGGCCTTGGTCGCCGCGAAAAACTTCTTATAATTGATAAACATCAAAACGTAGAATATTCCTCTCAAAACAAACCTCTTTATTGGCTAATATAGAACATTGCTTTCACACACCACAATAATACAAGGTGATGTTGGGACTAACAAGTGCTTGGGATGAAGTGGAAAACAAGAATGAGCAACGTAAAATCTGGTTTGGTGCAATTCTAGCTACACGACCACTCCTGTCTTGTCACGGTGCATGAGCTCTTTCTCGAAACTACTACTTCTTTGTCATGACAATTTTTACTTTAATTTCTTGAAGTTTTACGCAGCATTTCGTTGGTTTACCCAACATTCCTGACTCTACGTTGCATTATGTCCTATTTTAACCCCAAAATTGCACCAAACCTGGATTACACATTTCAAAAAAGACCCTCTGTTGCAATTCTGGAGTGTCAGCAGTGCCTCCGTACTGCGCATGTTGACGTGCGGAGGCACTGCTGACATCACGAAATTTGCAGCAGGGGGCCATTCTTGTATACAAATAGGAAAATATGTTTCAAACAACTTACCCTTAAACAATACAAGTTCCTTCCCCAGCAGCAACATCCACCATACAAATAAGGAAAGCTGTCCCAAGCATCTTACCCTTATGTTGGAATCACTTGGAATCTTACCCTTATGTTGGAATCACTTGGAAGATATACTGGGTTCACATGGAAGATACATTTTGGGCTACTTTCCAGCTAGCTTGAGTTAGTGCTAACTCATTGATAAGCAATGTATATGCGCAAACACCACCTTGGTGATTGCTTAGAGATATGAGTAGGCCTATACGAGTTTGGACAAGCGTTGAGCAAAAAACGTTTCCATTGTGAAAAGCCCATTAAACAATAACCCCATTGTTTATTCAGGATGGTGGAAAAAGGGATAAAGGAAAAGAGACAAATATTTCTAATTTAGATAAAGCTGCCAACATTAGTTAGCATTATTAATACGTGCATCCCATGATTAATTACAGTGCTACGTGGCACAAGATCATGATCCCACGATGGCATGATGGACGGCCAGGATACGCCGTGAGGAAGTTGGGATGCACGTTGCTATGTAAAGCAAAGCATATCCAGTTTTGAACCTAGAAGGGGGGAAGTCCGGCGTCAAGGAAATCCCTGTTTCTGCGCCATTTTTGCTTAATCTTGCTGCAGCGGATCGCCGGCGCCATGACAAAAAGAAAAGCAGACGATGAAATCAAGCCAAATTCGGGCCTCTGTGAAGGCGAAAGTAGCTCTCTTTCCGAATCGGCCTCCCCTGTCGGAAAGGCCGTTAAGATTTACCGTGGCAAGAATTGGGAAAAGCGTTACTACGAGGCCCTTGAAGTCAGTGGCAATCTCTATAATATTGTAAGTATTGGTATTGAAGCTTTTCCGGCCATGGCAGATATGCACAATTTGCCCTAAAGCCGATTCCGGAAATGGGTCCAGAACAGGGCATTTTGCATGACCAGTTTTTAGTTTATTCAGGAGGATACAGTCTTGCTTCAACCGGAAGAAGGCGAAAGACCGTTTGTTGCAATTATCAAGGTATTTGTTCTGTTTGATCCGGAATTTGGTTTATGCATGGTTTCAATTTCGTGTTTGGTTTTAGGAAATCAAGGCTTCAAATAATGGGCTTGTCGCATTGACGGTCCAGTGGTTTTATCGCCCTGAGGAAGCAGGGGAGCCTTGTCGCCATATCGACGAATCAGAGGTGCTTTATAGTCTCCATTTAGACGAAGTACCTGCTCTGTCTTTACTTCAGAAATGCGCGGTCCATTACTTGCCACCGGATATAGAGCCCCCAGATGCATTAGAACGCCCTTGTTATATAGTACGGAGGTTTTATGACTGCAAGAAGAATAAGGTTTGGAATTTAACAGATTGTTTGGCGCATCCAAGCTTAAGCGGCTCTCAGAGAAAAGAGATAGCAGGGTTGCTTAATAAGACATATTCTTCGTTGCCACTTTTCCAACGTTGGGTTTTGGAAGCTGAGCAGGATTCCAGCTCTAAAGGGAAGGGGATTGTACATTGCCAAAGCTTGAAAGGTTTGTACACAGCAAGTTCACCCAAAAAATTAAAGCGCTCAAAAAAATCTGATTCGCCTGTGTCTGATTTACGTATGAACCCTTCGATTGAAAGCGCAACACCAGAAACTGCCCCAAGTGGCACCTCTGTTCAGATCAGCACGGAGGATAAACATATTGCAGATCCTAAAAATCAAGCTAACGCTGGGATTGTCCCCTTCCAATGCAAAGTGGAACAACAGCTGACTTCAAGAAGTGATTTATCGTTCTCAAAAGACATGGCAGCTGAAAAAAAGCCGTTTGGTGAGAAGCCTGAGATAACTACAAGATCTGAAGGCAGAGCAAAAGAAGAAGCTTCAAAAAGCAATATATCCTCACGAAATGATGCAGTTGGTAAACTGAAAAAGGCACATAATGGCACCCCAAAAAGTAGCAAAGCTGCAGTGCAGTCTTCGTTAAATTCCACTGATGGGAACTCAATGTACTTGGAATTGGAACCTGACAAATTGCTGCAAACTGGACAACCTAGGAAGGTAAGTCTGATCAAACCCAAGAATGTGTCTGTTATATTTTATAACTTGTTTATCTCCCATGCATGCTTGAGAATCCACAGCTTCCATACTACTATTATTGATTGTTTCACTTGGTGTATGTAATGGTTTAGAGTTCTGCTACTTAATCTGGAACTAATGTCTATAGAAGTGTTTTGAAGCACATTCCCTAAGTGATCACTGAATCCCTGACTGAATTTAGAAATGCTATGTCAGATTTCTGTAAACTGGTTCTATTGGGTACTGCTTCTATACTTGTACTAAGTTATCAACACATGCATTGATTTAGTTTTAGGGGAAGCACTGCAGTAACGGGTTGAGATATGCATGTAGACGTGTCCCTGCGTAAATCAGTTTGGTTCATGACAGTTTCTTAATCTTTTCTTCAATTTTGAATTTTACATTGAATGAAATAGCTGGCTAATGGGATGTGTCTGTGTTGATGACTTATCATATGTTTTATCTTTGGCAGGGCCTGTTTTCCAGTTTTAGCGTTTCCAATATGTGCAATTTGATGTGACTATACAACTAAAAAGCATAGTGTACACTCTGTAGTACGTTGTACAGAAGTCTGTCACCTGAGTCCGGGAAAGTTGGAAACATGAAATGCCCAGCTGTGTCCCTTGTAATTTATCGATCTAACCTTTAACTTATTGGTTCCTTGTACTACATTTTCCCCCAAAAAGCCTAGAAGAAGACTAATTAAGCCATCCAAAAATGTGGCATGTGATGACACCTGTGTTATACCAACTTCGTTCAAATGGCAATGCAATAGAGGACTATTGTGACACCCAAAAACAGTTTTAAGTACTTGTTGAGTATTTTTCTCAGCTTGATTTTCTGCAAATAATATATAGCCACAATTTTCTATTGTGTTTGAGGCCGAATGGGGATTCATAATCATGGATCAGCCTTAAAGAGGAAATTTAAAGACTGGTGTCCTTTCATCAAAACTTGTATGTAAACAGGTTAACCTTGAACATGTTTAGTCTGAGATTTCGTAGGGTTCTTGGTTGGCCAGTAGATGGTTGCTTTAGCCACTTTTTCTTTAGCACACTAGCCCTACCGGGCCTACAGCCTTTCCTCAAATTCTAGCCTATCCACGTGTAATTTCTAGATCAGCAAAAAATGATGTGGACTTATGCTTCTCCGTTCGATCTTGAATCTTCCATATCCACGGCTTAGAAAATGGCAAGAAAATAGGCAATGGAGGCCAATAACGGATGCGCTAGTGCTCCCTCCAGATCGTTCGTGCTAGCATAAACCTCTATTGCTCCCTCCGATCCGGCTGCAAATCCCTCCTGCTGTTAAGGTATGGCAATCTTCTATCTTGAACTTTATGCTTTGTTAGAGTTTCTTCTATCTTAGGTTAGCCGTTAGAGTTTCTTCTACCTGCATCGAGCCTCTTTCTTTCTAATTTGATGCTTTGTCAGATCCAGAGATCGATCCTATTGCTTTCTAATTTCATGCTCTGTCAGATCTAGAGATCGATCCTTTGTGGTAAAAGCCTGTCTTTCTCTTCTTTCTCTGCTTTTGGCTTTGGTCCTCTAATTCTGCATTCTTGTTGCTTGCCCTTGCCTTCGTCTTTCCATGTGCTGCTGGCCGGGCTGGAAGATTTGCATGACCTGTTTTTTTTTTTTTTTTCCAAATGTGATGAGGTAGAAAAAAGGGGAAAAGGACCAAAGATAATCTAAGATAGCCGCAGGTGAATCAAGAATTCGTTTATGCAGTTGGGTATGGGATTAAAAACGCACTTGAAGCTCCATCTACTCGACTGGATCGCGTTGATTGCCCTTTGCATTTGCTATGCTGCTCTGCCGGTATTTTTGTTGCTTTTAGTTGAACACCTTCTTTTTCTTTATATGCTGATACATCTCTTTTCTTGCTGACAAGATCATTGGTATTGGGATTCCCATAATTCTTTTCGTTGTATACTATATCTACAAAAGGGACATCAGGGATTCGCACCAGGCTGTACTTGGTAATGCTCTTCAGTATTTGTTTATATCATGTTATTTTTTGATCAATATATGATCATAGCATTTGTATCTACCTCTACAGTTGAGAAGCACATAAGGAAAGAAAAAACTTCTTATATCCATTGGCCTAAATCATGAAAGAAGTCATCTTTATTTTGATATTCCCGAATTTTATTTTAACAAAATGCAGTTCTCTTTGTTAAAATTGCAGGCTTGCTCTATGCTTATCTACTGACAGCTGTGATCACTCAAGTAATAAAAAATGCAGTAGGCCGACCGCGACTAGATTTTGTTTTTGGCGATGCTTTCCTGATGGGATTGGAGTAAGGATAGTTTGTCAGCAAGGGCTACTTTTGGCATTTGTATGCTATAGACAGCATTTTCCGAGCCTATATGACCAGAATTGTCATTGTTAGTCTATCTAACCATTATGCTTTCATTGTTTTTGTTGAAATGGATACTAACACCTCTTGGTCCAGGAGTCACACCAGAAGTGAGAATCTCTTTCGGTTACCTTCTTGTGACATGAAGTGCAGGCCTGGTACCACATAGTTGATCTGGATTGATATAGCTTATGCAAGCTCGCACAATGAAGTTCATGGGCTAACAAGGTGACCTAGCAAATGCACTAATGACCTGCGTTTGCACCACAAAAAGAAATCTTTCAAAGATTCCCTTAAAAAAAACTAAAAATTGCCACTTTTGGGGGGTCAATTGAAAGAACAGCCCTCAATTTTGATTTGCGACACCCCTTTTTTGGTCCAAAATTAGAAAACTTTTGTTGTTTTGTGAATTCTAGACACCCAAACAAGCTGTAAAATTGGAGTCACCTTTTAGGAAAATCTTGGAAATACAAGAAAACGAGCAAAATTAAAGAACCATTAAAATCTTCACAAGAAATGAAAGCAAGATTGGCAAATCTAGGCGTATCTATTTGTTATTACTCAAGATGAACCACAAGGTGCTATGCACGCATAGGCAAGAGAAAAACATAGAAGACCTAACAAACATATCTGATAGCATTTGGCGCTTATACAAGACATGAAAAAACATGGATAAACTTGGAAGAAGCTATGCGAGCTTGGCAAAGGCCTTCAACATGTACAAAAAACTCTAGCCAAAACTAGGAGGTAACGATGTGCCCACATTTAGATTATACAAGAAATTTACGGCCTTTGAGAAGAGCAGGGATTAGGAATGTCGTTATACTCGTCAACTCCTTGGACTTCGTCCACCTTGTCCTCGTTGTCACTCTCCTCATTGTCACTTGAAGTGGTGAAGAGCTAGCATTTGGAACCTTGTCCTCATCACGAGAAGCCTTCGAACTATCTTCGAGAAAAGACTTGATAAGTTAAGCTGTTGTGCATACGTGGCACATTATCAACCTTGAGTGTGAAATCATAAGCCGACACTTGAGTTTTGTTCAGTCCAGATTGTCCATGTGATTCTTATTCATCGTTTTAGGCCTTTCTTGAAAGGAATTATCCACAGGATCATCTGGACCAACAAAAGAATCTGTATCCTTAGTTTGGTACCGGTGAACTTTCACTCTTGAAGGGAGATTGTCTTTGAGTACAATGTCTTTAATCCAGCGCAATCGAAAGGGCGGCTCTTCGTCATCGTCGGTCGAAGATACAGCTATAAGCATCCCCTTACTCAAATCTGCTAGTTTTTCTAGAGTTTGGCCTTGGTTCTTTTCAATCAGGGTACATTTACGATCGGGTTCCTTGTTGACTTGATCTTGGAGAACACGGAACCCTTTGCAATTCCTTGTTACGCCTCAACAAGGGGATGATTAAAGTACCGGGCCAACAAAAGCAACTTCGGGGAGATCTTTGTTAAAGGGATTTAGTTACATCTGCATTATTGAAAAGAAATTCTCCCACCGACCTTTGTCCTCCCTTTGAAGTACTTAAAACGTGAAGGGGTTTTGTCCTTGTTCTTTTACGTGTAGTCTATGGCACTTTTCGATTGGCTGGCTGAATAGCCTTTCTTATTACCTTAGTTTCAAGAACATATTTTAAATATTGTAGGCCTGCCTCGGTACGCCAAGTTTGGGAGGTGACAAAGTACTTCCCTTGAAGTTGTGCTTTACCGTCCTTGAGAAAAAATTTTACGTGATGTTGAAATGTCAAATTATTCAACTTATGGATAGCGGGGACTGTATCACCATATTATTTGGAAAACAAACTCACGAAAATCAAAAGTCTCGCTAAACGCCGACAAGCTGGAGTTGGATTGTAAGCTTGCTCAATCACCTTTGCACAAAGGAGTGTAGACAAAATGCTTTTTCGCCATAGCCGCCTGGAAAATCTCTTTGAACATTTGGTCTATCGATCGTGGGTGTGGCCCACAAGTAAAAAACCAACCTTGACCTTTTCGAAGATACCCATTTCGACCGGCGTGCGCAATAAGCAAATAAAACTTGGTTTTGTTTTCTCTAGTAGTATTGTCTAAGCGTATGTACAACAACGGGAGGCGACTTCTCCTTTGCCGACCAAAATCTTATTTAGTATTGTCACAGGAGTGAGGTTAGGATCGCCGTGTATATTTGGATAGGTCAAAAATACTACGACCTTTGTACAACACCATGAAAGATCATCGCCCCAACCAAATGAAGCCTCAAAAATCGGATTCATCTAAATCCTTTGGAACATTTACAAAATGGGGAAGTGGCGTCTTCTTTTGATCCATGCCGTCTACCACCACGGACATATATTGAGTGGCCTCTCCAAAGATTTCTTTTCTATGTTTTGCTAGCTTCTTTCTCTCAAGGCTTGAGCCTCTCTGTGAACTTGCAACTCTTGAGTTATCGATCACGCAATTAAGGACATTAGTCGATTACCTTGAAGCAATAGTAAGGCTCCAGGCTGCAGCTAAGCTTTTGTAGCCCGTGCTATGCGCGCATAGGCAAAGCTTGTCAGTACCTTGAAGCAACAGTAAGGCTCCACAGAACTGCAAAAGCTTTTGTAGACGTGCTATGCGCGTATAATCAGAGCTACAGGGGAAGTGGCGAAGCTACAAGATTGAAGAGACCTGCTATGCGAGTACTACAAGATTAAAAAGACCTGCTATGCGCACATAGACAAACTCAAGACTAAATAGCCGTGCTATGCCCGCATAAGACAATGTCTCTAACCGTGCTACCGAGAAGGGATTAGACGAAAGGGACGTACTTTTTTCTAGAATATCCTTTGCCATTGGTCGTTTTTCCTTTAATGTGGAGCAGCTAGTATAAACCGAAAATCTGTGCCTCTTCGGAATCCTAACAAGATTAAATTCTTGCTTCCACAACCTCAAGAAGTAGGAATAGGATATGAACTTCTGACTTGAACTCTGGAAAAGATCCTTGTACATCTTTTGTAAACTTCCTTCTTAGTATCTAATCATGCTGTCAGGATGATATCTGAGGATTTGTTTGGAAGTAAGCTCCAGTTAGAGTCAAAGAAACCTACCAGCCAAGCTTTTGCTTCTAGGCAACACATACTGGGCAAACTTTCTTTGGGTGTGAATAGTCATCAATGCAAGGATTCATGTCTAACCTCTTTTGCACTCTTGACATGCGGCGACTTCCAATGGCATGTATTCTTTTAAAAGCAAGTTGGCTGCTTGTGTTGCTTTCGAAACATAGTATGAAAAATTGTCTCCAACTTCAGGCCTTACTTTGTATGCCAAGTACAACTCTTGATCACCTTTCGACATTGACAAAACCGTTGTCTTATGTGCCTTAAAGGCGAAAATGTAAAGGCCTATAAGCATTTTTTCGGCGACAATTCGGTCTCCTCGGCTTTCTCATGTAAAAGCGGTCCCATCAATCGCTCGCGCGCATAACGAGTTCTAAAAGCTTTTCTTGTGGGATCCCTCTTAAATCTTTTCGCCTTTGGCGTATGGGTTTTTCAACTGCCGGGACTTTTATTACGGCGATTAATGCGTGGTAGGTCTTTCGAGTCTTGAGAAGCCACGTCTTCCAACGGAAGTGCGGATCTGTCGACAAATAATGTTCTCGACTTTCTTTTGAACTTGAAGGTCTTCCTCGAAGCCCTTACGTTAGAGAAGGGCCCGCCCGCTAGCGGACACACATCTCTCCATGAGAATCTACAATATATTGCAGCGATTCGTGTAGTTCACGGAGAGGTGAAGGAGTATCAAAAATAGAGTGAATGCGTTGAGTAGGGGAAGAGGAGAAGATGCCGTGATTGTGGCGGGGGAGGGTGTTTTAAAAGCGGACGAATCTTTGTAAAGCGTGTTTTGGAGATGGAGTTTGAAAAGAGGTAGACCCATGCAAGTGGGGTGCAAAGGGGAGGGAGGCGGTGTGGAGGAGGTAGCATCAGGGAGAAGCGTGTCGAAGTCTTCTTCATCGTCACCCACCGGTGTGGGTGTTTGTAAGCGACCCGCGAGTCAATATTGCCACATTGCGGGGAGGAGTTGAAGTAAAAGCGTCTTCGTAAAATTAAGCTCTCCATTCTTTGCACAAGGAAGAGTGACTTGTTTCAGCCATTAAACCATCTCCCTTCAAACACGCAAGTCATATACACTAGTTGCCCATCTTGGCGCATAGGCGGGGGTAAAAATATGTCTATGCAAGTCATATACACTAGTTGCCCATCTTGCGCGCATAGAGCGGGGGGTAAAAAATATGCGTAATGCGCATACTTCAATCTGAAAAGTAGATGCCACACAACCAAGAAACATTACAAAATATTAGACATTATCTCCACAAGCCAATGCGTGCAACCAAAACTAAATGTGTATGCACAAATTCATAGACGAAAAGCAAAGTACGTAACACAATATAAATACGAAGACATATGGAGGCATTTGCACATACAGACGATACTCAAAATTTCGACCTCGCCTAGAAATTTGCTCTTCCGTTTTGAACTGTAGCATCTCCATAGAGTTACGCATGGCGTCGCCAAACATGTCGGTGGAAGATGCGTAAACATCTCGGCCGATGAGTTCCACGATTACTTGTTAGAAATTTTATACCAAATGTTGCCCGTTTAGAGACTTTTAGTTAGAGTCCAAGATAGTTGATTTTTAGCTTTTTGGACATCTTGTTTGCCGAATTTGTTCTTGGGCAGTAGCATTTACTGTTTTTTTCTTTTATTGTCTATGCGCGCATAGGCATTCTGTCTTTTTTTTTTTTTTATTATTGTTTTTGAACCATCATTCAATTAAATTGGGATTATGTCTATTCCAAAATCGCGCCGTATAAGCATTTTATTGACCATTATATTGAATTAACCACACTTTTGCACTGTGTTCATTTTCGGGCTAGGAATATGCATTTTATGTTAAAATGCAAAGGCATTCAAATATTCGATGCAAATAACCCTTATTATGACAGAATGTTGGCAATAGAAAAAGCAGGAAATTGCCTATTAATTCGCACATTCACGGACGACAACGAAATCTAAACATTGAAATTGTAATGCTTTACGAATAAATAACAGCAAGCAAGTTGCTACAAAACAGAGATTTTCGTGGTTCAAATCGCGCGTGGCGCGATTTGCTTGGCATAAATAACGCATTATAATAAACTAAAAAAACTAATCAGATTCATCGTCCTCAGGCGCTGCAGGCGGTCCTGAGATCCTGTCGATCATGAACAAACCATGCTCTGGATTCCATATAAGATGGATTACAACATCAAAGGGATCAGGATAGAAGCGGGCCGGGATTCATAGCAGCGACATCAAGCCCGATCCTGAAGTTCTATTTCTAGCTCGCGGCACCTGCAGAGGTCCGCATGGTTCATCTTGCAGGTAATAGAATGTGCCATAATAACAAGCAGAAGGCGGAGGCCGAAGCCGATGGTTTGCCAATTTCATGCATACCTATTTATACACACCTAAATTATTGACGGTATATACATACAAATTATTGCAAGTATAGCAAACCATACACATAATATAAAAAAATAATACGTACACAGAACCAATAATGCTGATAAAAGAACACAATATATATTCAAAACCTTTCGTGTAAAGTATATTTCATATTCAAAACTTTTTGGAAAGTGTATTTCCTGTATACATATATATCAAAAAAGTTCCCTTTCTAGAACGATTTTCTCAAGGTCCCTGTCAATTTCCCCTGTCCGATCAAGTTGCGGGTATAGTGTTTGTATCTCTTCGACCGTTTTTCCTGAAGCTATTTCCTGCAGGACACTAACAAAGCGAAGCAGGAAGTCATCTTTGTCAAAATCTTGAGGATGATAGGGTGGCGGATTCAATGACTGTGACTGATTGAAGCAACACTTTAGAGCGTCATCATCCACAATGATCATGCCTTCCTTATCCTCAACACCTAGGGCATCCATCATGTTGCGCAAGCATTTCACAAATATCTTTTTACCTGTCGGTTCTTTAGGGTTTGTGAATGAAGCACATTTGCTTTGATCCCAGATGGACACCCAATTTCTATTTAGCTCAGGCACTACTTTCAAAACATCCTGTATATTTCTATGCTCCATAGATGACCAAACGCACTGAAAAGCGGTCAAGGCCTGGTCCAACATCTCCTTCGGATAAAGGGCGCGGGTAAACATATTTGATGCGTGTCTCAAATGGTTGTTTGCGCATACCATGACTTTTCAAAGCGTTGCTTTAGGTAGCGTTCTACATAGCACACCATTCAAATCAAAGACCGATTACTTTTGGGAAGCCAAATCATTTTACGTAAGGAGAACAATAGCATTATGAGATGAAAGAAATGGAAACGAAAGCGCCCGGTAGCGATTTCATTAATGATGCATGTCAACATAATTCAAAAAATATGCTCTAGGAAACTCTAAATCGCGCCGGTAGCGATTTCTATATGCTTCTAGTTTGTAAAATGCATGGATATCAAAAAGGAACATTGTCCGCGATACCTTTCGTCTTCATCATTCCCGTGGTCTCTTCTTCCCTTGCATCTTTATTACGAAGTTGCCTCCGGTGCGCTAGAAGCACCAACCACATCGGTTGAGATCCATGCGATTGTGAACTACGGCGATAGTTCATTACTCTTTATGCTAACACGGCTAGTGTTATCGATTTGGAGTCCGCTTCATCATCATTATTGTTATTATCATCATCCTTGGCATTGTCATCCGGTCTATATATTTTCAAAGCCAAGGATGTTCACGGGCATGTCGATAGGTACTTGGTGATCTCGCACTTTTCGTCCATGTCATCCATGATGTTGGAGCCATGCAATGCCCTGTCTCATAATCTCCGTTCCTTAAGCAAACCGGAAGGTATTTCGGCCTTAGAGCTAGAAGCTTTGTTTTTGCACTACCGATTGGTCCCCTAGGTGCTTCCTCTAGTACTTTCTCAAAGAAGAGGTCCAAAAATTTTTGGCTCGATCATCGGAGATGACGCACGGCATTTCCTTGCTAACTTCAAAGCTTTCTCTAAAGCGTAACCTCCAATGTGAAGTTCCCAGCAAGTTGTTCCCAATGGACAAAATGCTTCAATGAGATACTGGGAAAGGTCCATAGAGAACCCGTTCTTGTTTAGCTTCCCCTTATGTGAAGTTAGGAGCTCATATTTAATGTGGCCCACAAGAACTGGGTCGTCCTCGTTTTCTTCCTCTTCTTCCTCTTCCTCCTCTAACTCTTCCACGATTTTGACAGCCTTCCCTTTGTCTTCTTGCTCCAGATAGAAGACGTTTCGCAGGATGCGTTCATCTAACTGATAGCACTGCCATGCTACACAAGGAACCCAAAAATGAACTACAATATTTAACTAGTATCATATCATGTAAAAACCATGATATATATAGTTTTTTATGCATGAATTTACTTGATAGAAGAAAACTACATACCATAGTGGTTTATCAATATGCATAGTGGTTTATTATATGATTATTAATCCTAATTATTAATGATATAATGGTTTATTAAAACTAGTTGTATTCTTTGTAGTGGTTCATTAAAACTAGTAATGACTTGTTAAAACCAGCCCATGAATTGTAAAGCCAAGGTCTATTAGTTGCCTAAATTATAGTTCCATGAGCATAAAAGACATATGGCGAGCACTTGAACATGATGCTTTTAATATCTGTCACCTTCATATATTGGATAAAAAGGCAAGGTTGTATAATGACAATTAGTTTGGACGTAATTCTTAGCAGTTGCAGGGCCTCTTCAAATGACATGAGCTAATTTTTATCATCCTGGAAAATAAGAAAGAAATAAAAGTCTATAGAGGATTTGATACAAGAAGCACAACATGTAGTATATAAGAATCCCCCCCCTTCCCCCCTCATCCCCACTGAGCCGACAGTTTTTTTACCGAGTCGACTGCATATATGTATTTGCCTGGATGTCGTTGTGCATGTCGCTCAAACAATTCTAGAATGTTGAATGCTAGTGCAACCACCAGAGAATATGTATGAGCATATGTTAATAATCATAAATGTTGCACAAATCTAAAGCATGGCATAGAACTCTTAGTTGACAATAGTGACAGATTCAATGTTCCTAGTTTGTTATTCACCTACTTATCCCAATTCAAAGTCGGTAGGAACCAATCTACTGCTACAAAAATCACCCAATGCCTTCATTTGAGTAGCTGGGCTTGCCGGAGATCAAGGCGGCCGCCGCTGCACCTAGACGGAGCTATCAGAAAAAAGAGGCGGAGCTATCAGAAAAAAAGAGGAGAAAAAAACTCCCATGTGTATTGTGAGGGAAGGGCAGCCGGACTCTTTTTTCGGGTGGTCGGTGACCTGCTCTCAGCTGCCATCGGTTGCGAGACCCCACCTTCTACACTAGAAAGGAAGAAAGTTACACTTGTAAGTTATATTTGGTGGCAATATTGACAAATTTATTTGATGGCCATCTATTCTCTGCTATTAAATGCATCATGATTTAAGGCTTACTAATATACTGACTAATTGGACTCAAATTTGTGAAGACAACTATGTTGTGGCATATAAACCACTCTCCCCATAAAGTTTGCGCAATCATCTTGGTATTGCAGGAGGGTATTCACGCCAAGGTTGGGACTAAGGTTTTGATGTGGTATTATATATGTGATCGTATAAGTATTAGTTTTGAGGAGCTTGTTTCCAAAATCCCATCGATCCGAGACATCGGATCGCCATTCTAGAATGGGACGAGCATGCATGTTTTGCATGCATGCGGGCGGCGCATGCCCGTTCCGCTTGGGAGTTCGCTATTTTAGGCGCGTTTCTGCATCAACGTCTCATCGGGCGGTTTGTTGGTTTCATGCGAGTCCCATTCTAGAATGGAGTAGCTTATTTTCCTGAATCTTTTTTTCGTGCTTGTTGTTTCGGTGGTTGAAGGAAGGGATTTTTTTTTTTTTGAAGAATATAAGAATATATTAAACCACTAGAATGCGATCAAGTACAATGATAAGTGTGGTGCTAACAAATGAAGTGCCCATCATGATCCACAATCTGTAGGAATGTCGACCAAATCTCCCGCTTAACTGTGCCAGACAAGCTTGAGACTTGGTAAGCCTGCCACAACTTATGCCTCAAGATCGGAACCAACCGAAAAGGGCTAAGCACTGCATTCTGAAAGACCTTCGCTCTCCGTCTTTTCCAAATCAGCCACAAAAGCCAAGCTCTGCATAAATGAAACGCCTGTCGCTTGGCCACTGCCCAACCGCTTGAAGGAAGGGATTTACTCGAGCTACAATTAGGAAGTGTTGGGTTCAGAAGACACGAGCTCCGATTCTTCATATGCATGCCAATTTCTCAGGATCTGCTATGGTGTGACAGTGAAGGGATGTCAGAGGCTGGATTTGGGTGGGAGTGAAAAGCCGATGTGGGCTGAACATTTATGTCCTTTGATGCATGAATAGAGCAATCGAGTCATAATAGCAGGCCCGAGCCTTTGCCGGATCAGCTTTGGCTTATTTACAACGGCAAATTCCTGCCTGACTTGCAGATTTGCCGAAACCAAAGCACATTCGACTGTTTGAGAACCGTTTCAATGGCTGCCTCATCCCCAGCTCTTCATGGGTTCTTTTTTCCAGAGCTTTTCTTGATCTTGCAAGAGATCATACCACTACTATTGTGGTGAGGTTCTGAATCCTCTTTCTGGCCGGCATAGCTTCATGCTTTATTCACTGTATGAAAGAGAAGATTTAGCGAGACAATGGTTGCTCCGTGACTCAGAAAATGAAGATGATGGCAAGTTGACAACTATCAGAAATCGACCCCGGGGAAGCAAAAACGAAATTCATAGGGATGAAACAAGGAAACCCGAAGTTCCACAATTGTTTGGGTGTAATTAAAGGCAGGATAAATGGGTAACAAGAAAAGGCTGAGAATGAAAACCAGAAAAACGAGAAGAGCAGCTATCAATCCCAAATGGGTGAGAAATGATTCAAAAAAGGAATCTCCAGCACAAAGCAGAGGCTCATCTGGTCTAGATCCACGCTCTAAATAAAAAGCCAACGATCTATTCAATAGATAGGAATACCGGCGTGTAACAAAAAATCACCGACATGGCCTCTCGCAATCAAAATGCAGGGAACCGCCTTGGGTATCTTTGGATCTAGATAAGATAAGTACATAAGATATGATGGGGAAAAGGAAGGCAACTAAGACAGAGAGCAGGCTCCAATTAATTAATACAGCCAAATCCAGCTTTGCATGGAAAATCCTTGTGCTGCAGCCTACAACACCAATCATATAAATCCGCCATCTTGCATGGAAAAATTCGATTCCTGCAACAACAAATAACTAATGTACATGCAAAATTCGATTCGCGACAACAAATAACTAATGTAGAACAAGGACGAAACTTGATTTAGCATGGCTTGTCAACCGAATCGATCACCAACCAATCAATATACCAGAATGCACCAAAATTTGTCTTTGTTCCATAGCTAACTTAGATGCATCAATAGCAAAAATAGAAAAACCCGGATCTTCCAAAATTGATGGAGTTTAATTGCAACCGGCAATGGCTGATCGGATATAGATAGCCGGAATGGCCTCTACCAATAATCGAAGACCTCCATCTATGCATGAGCAGCCTCCAAGGAAAATGAACCACAAAAGTTCCTTGAAAACTAAAAAAAAAAAAAAAAAAAAACCCTCAAAAAGCACAAGATGAAAAAGTTAGCTCAAGGATCATCACGAGCATGCAAGATAGCAGTTATTGCACATCGATGGCATGCATCATGGAGAAAGAAAACTAATCATAATTCATAAAACAAACTACATACAGAGAGCATATACAACCCGGATCTAAAGAAAAGCATCAGACGCGATGAGAGTAGCTCATTGACATGAATAAAGAATAAGGTAAAAGTATGTGAATAGAAAGAAAAAGCAAGAAGGGATGAAGACAAGTACGATGGGTTGAAATTAGGCGAAGGATTGTGGATAGGAAGGAAGGAAAGGGACAACGGGATTATGAGGGAAGCAACGAGAATAGAAGAAGAACTGCTTGTGAGAAGGGAGATAATAAAAAGCGAAAAGAGGAAATAGCCTTATATAGCAGACTCGTCCTTTCGAATGGCGTCCGATGGCTCGGATCGATGCTATTAACAAAGTGTTAATGTGAATATTCTTCTTTTTATATTATGCGGAGTTCGTTTCACCTTATGTAATCTTTTGAGGACATTATTATCGTGGGGGGGAGTATATGACGTTCCACGAATATCGGTATAAATACGTGATATCCCACGTCATTATCACCATACAACTCTACATAGAAGTAGACTTGTATACACTAATGTGGGAGATGACTAAGTTATCTACATAACTTAGCCAACCTAAGGTAAACCATTTCCACATGGCCTCATCTTATAGCGAACGCCACATAGGCAGCACCTATGGGAGCCAAGTGGCATTCATGTAAACCTAACATATAAAGGCTAAACCCTAAACCCTAGCCACATTTGGCTCCACCAACCTCGGACCCACGGTTTGCGATCCCGCTCCGGAGCTTCGAAGACCGTCTTCGGCTTGACTGGGTCTGCAGTTGCTAGAGATGGAGAACGGGGGAGTTAGCGATAGCAGCGTCGAGGAGGCAAGTATTTCGGATAGATTCGGAGTATTGTAGTAGAGCCACCTATTGTGCTCGAACATAAACCCTAATCAAAACCCTAACTATAAGTTAGATGTATGTGATTAGGATTAGTTGTTATTCTCTTTTATTATCAAGATTACGTTGATATGATCTTTGGTTGATCTTATGTTTGCACCTCTTGTGTATTGGGAAGGGGGTAGAGACCTAGTAGCCATTATTTAGACGATGCTCTTAGTTTAGATCCATTAGTTCCCATTAATGGCGGCTCGTGCATAGAGCCCACCGCTATGGAGGCTATGGAGTGACCGAGCACCACACAATGAGGTGGCGGTGGCAAAGTGGAGGGAGGACCTCGGCCGTGAGCGCTGCTACTTGGGGGTCCCATCGCGGGCTAGGCTCATAGCCGGCCACTTCGTGTGGGCGGGTATGGGTCCGACACTCTGGGTCAATGGTGTCGCCTACGACTCTCAAGAGTTGCAAGTCGGCTTGGCTCTTGTTTTGGGGAGTTCGATCGGGTATGGGCGCGTGTCGCCACGATCCTCTAGTCGCACGGAGCCACTTTGCACTGTGAGGGGGGAGATGCAACCCTTCCTACCTCATCGATAGGGGGAGATGCAATCCGGAGTAGTCTGGTTGGGTGATACCATGGGATTATGTCTCCGCAGTTGATCCGCGTCGAGCTGATTTAGCCTATCACCAAAAGTATGCCGGAGGGCGGATGGAGTGGTCAACCCTAGCCATTGTCTTCAGCCCAAGTCATTGCCATAACTTCGGTGTTCGTTTATCTGGAGGCCCCCAACCGATCGGTCGACTCCCCTTGAGTCCGAGCCACGGTAGAGCCTCTATTTGATGTATTTGATGCATTCATTGTATTGTTGTATTTGATGATACGATTAGATGGATTATCACTACCCTTGGTAGTCTATTGTTGCTATGTTATTGCTAGTGCTTATGTTTATATGTTGCTTCCGGCGACATAAAGGGACCCCTAGAGGGCGGGGCCGGAATGACACCTCTGTGTCCTCTACACCGATAGTCCGGATCCCGGGGCGAGTCGTGAGAGGGCCCATAACGGCGGGTGATGGATTGGATGGGGAAGGTCCTTCGATGTATACGGTGCCGTATATAAGCGCAAAGGCGTCACATTACCCTCTCGGAACAAAGGTGTAACCTTGGCAGGAGGCCCGCCACAAAACAACGACATCGTCATCTCCACTTTCCCTTACAAACGAACTACTATTAAGAATCATTTCATAGTCATTCTTCACTCTAGAGTATCTTTTGTTCGCAGGGTGCACCTTCCCTTCCGAAATATAATAAGTCTACATATCCATCAAACAACAATAAGAATCAATTACAAATCCAATCTACAACAAATACCGCAGTGTCCCTTACTCACCCGACTTCAAACAACGTAATCGCTGCATCATCAAACATGCACACCTGGATTTCCGTATTCTGCAATAAAATAAATACCTCTACAAAATTCTTAAGCTCCTACACACATACTTTACAAAAACTAATACCAACAACATACAGCTTCATCGATCAACTCAATATGAAAAACATGTCCTGCGCCGCGAGCATTTCTATACGATCTCAGCACTCCCTTTCTTGTCACACGCTCCTTGATTGTCCAACCAATTTCGTAAGGAGTCAGATCTGCTATAGGCAAAACTCGTCCACTCATTAAAACCCCAGGCCTCCTCTTTACATCTTCAGCCTTTTCTTTTCCTCTCCATGACTGCATGAACCCAAACAAAAGTTATTAATCTAACATAACAGGCACTGCGTTTCCCATACAAATCTTGAATTGGAAACCTTTCTGCAGATCATCTCCTTCCCTCTTCACCTCCGACTCCCTGCCTCGTCCCTCGTCCACAACTGATTCGCTCAGACTTTACTTACCAAAAAACAAAAAGGAAAAAAAAAACAAATAACAAATCCACGCCGCTCTTACCTCCCGCTCCTTCTCCCCTTGGTTCCATCGGTTCTAAACCACCTTCTCCAAACTACGGCCTCTCCGGTGCGGGAGCTCAAAGTTTAAGGGGAAATCACAGGTATTCCAGAAAAAAAAAAAAAAAAAAAAGGGGATCTGGAAAAAGCATTCCAATATACGTAGATAATTCCAATTTTTTTTTCCCTAGTAATCTTATATTTAGTTAGATACTATACCGACAAGTTAAGAATATCCAAACATTTCGAGTAAAAGTCTCTAGCTTGAACAGTTCAACGTCATCAACTAGACCAATGAGTTTGTCTTCTGTCATGGAGCTACTAAAACATTGGTGTGAACGTCCTTGTTGTTCACCTATTTTATTAGATTCTCCGACTTCAAAAATACTAGGTCTAGTATCACTTTCAAAAGAACATTGGCTAGAATACTGGAGTTGAAGACATCCTTGTGATGATAAAATTGTATCTTTTGGGCCATCACTTTTGCATGCACTTGTATCATGCTCACAATATCAGTTTCTCTTTTGTGAGCCACTATTAGAATTGCATTGCACTCACTTCCTATTCTGCTTCTCGTCATAATTCTCCACTTGATAATGTCCATTGTTGGCATGGTGTCCTCCCATATTAGAATCAACAATCATACAATTAAGTGACCTATTTGGGTCATGGTCAACAACACTATAGTACCCCCCATATTGATAAACTTGGTCACATTTCATAATAAGAGGATTACCTACCACACCATTACCATTCAACAAATATCCATTAGGTGGCATTGGATATGTAAATTGTTGATAGTCTTGATATGAGGATTCAACACAACTACTACTAGCTCCACTAGTGTTGGAAGGAAAGCTGCCAAGTGCATCCTATTGAGAGTATTGATATGAGGATCCAACACCACTAGTACTAGCTCCACTAGTGTTGTAGTACAAGCTATTGTAAGGAAAGCTGCCAACTTTACATTGTTGAGAGTATTGATATGAGGATTTAACACCACTAGTACTAGCTCCACTAGTGTTGTAAGGAAAGCTACCAACTATGTAGAAATCATGCTCCATCGAGAAACATTCTTTGCTCCGTAACAATCAAGCGCACATCAAGGAAATGTTGTTTGTTCTTATTGCGGCCAGCATATCATATATGCTAGTTCTTGGTTCTTGGCGAGGAACGAGCAAGTAAAATATGACCTCCAAGAAATAACCGAGAGCAACAATGCGATCGAAGAAATTACGCTTTGTAGAAAACTTGCATAACTTTATAATAACTTTACAATAATTGGCTATATTCCTGCTTAAATTTCAAGCTTTATCAATTAGTTATACAAGAAATTTATCGCGGCGGCCTTCGCTCCTCCAACCTACTGCAAAAAGAATTTTTGTACCAAGTCGAATAGTTCTCAATTCTGGACAACCTTTAGATGTGAAATAACATGCAGGAGTCGAACCTGCACAATTGCCATTTGTTTTGCACCCGTATGATAGTATTTTTGCATACGATGACAGTCAGTGGGTTTTGGGCATTGGATGGGGTCAACCATTAACAATAGCTTGACCACTAAACTGTCATCGCGATGGATGTTCTTTTCATTTATCTCATCTTATTTTTTACATCCAATGACAGTCAGTAGGTTTTGGGCTTTGGATGGGGGTCACCCATTACCAATAGCTTGACCACTAGACTGGCATGGCGATGTTATTTATTGGATGTTCTTTTCATTTACCTGATCTTATTTTTTACATCCAATGACAGTCAGCGGGTTTTGGGCTTTGGATGGGGGTCACCCATTACCAATAGCTTGACCACTAGACTGGCATGGCGATGTTATTTATTAAAAAATGAATGACATGAATCCAATGGTGATCAGATAGCACATTATCTATCACACGGGCAGAGAATGGAGTTTTTTTTTTTTTTTGTGGGCCATACCTTATCCGAATAACGCTGAAGAAGTCGTATGTACCTGTCTGATTAGTGGTTGAAGAAAATAGGCGTTAGCAGAGAAAAGGATTGAGAAAACATACTTCTGTATAAGAGACATGAAGAAGTTGCAAGCATCTGCATATATGATGGTCACGGAAAAACTAGCTTGTTAGCAAACGAGTCCTTTAGTATATCTTACCTCTTGCATATACGTGTGAAGGCTTTTGTACGTAAAGGGAGTTTTTTTTTCCTTTTCTTTTCTTGATGTATCTTATATTCGACTAACGTTGAAGAAGTCATTTGTACCTACCTAATTAATGGTTAGGGAAAAGAAGATGCACATTAACATAGAAAAGGATTTAGGCAAACGTACCTTTGTAAAAGAGAATTGAAGAAGTTGCAAGCACCTGGATATATGATGTGATAATTAAAAAAAACTTGGCTAGTTAGCAAAGTAGTTCTTTGTAGACGACATTTGCAGTATGTTTTGCTGTGTTATCCGGAGATAGAAGGATGAGTACATCTTCCCTCTTTCGTATGCGCATGAGGGCTGTGTATAATTGACCGTGTGCAAAGACATTTGTACGTAAATCAAGGACAACACGGTCCAACGTTAATCCTTGGCAGCTATTGAAGGTGGTGGAATATGCTAGTCGTAATGGTAGCTGGCGTCTGTGGATGGTCCATGGTCTATTTTCTGGTTGGTAAAAGAAGTCAGTTCTCGAAATAGGATATGTGCAATCATTCGAACGCGCTGTTGACCCTAGGACTTTTACCATTACGAACTTATCATGCATTGATGTGATCATGACTCTTGCATTCTTTACCAGACCTTTTTTCGTGTCAAGTCGTTTCATAACGTGGCATATTGCTCCTACTTTAAGGTTCATTCGGTTCTGGGGATGCCGAATCGTGAAATTGTTCAAAAAAATCTGATGTTGCATAAGGGTGGTACCGATATGATTTCATCATGTTCATCGATGTGATCGCGGGCTATAATATTTCTTATACTCTGGTAACAATTTTATCTAGCGTACGCTCGTTGAAATCTTTGACATGCTTGTTGATAGGAGACAGGAATGCTCGTTTCTCACATTGGCTTGGATTCTTCAAGATGTCGATGGATGGATCTGTGAAGTCTTCGTGATCCGCAATTTTGGTAGTTGTGTTAAATATGTCTAATGAAACTGGTCGACACGCCAGTTTTCTCCTATGTTATCAACATACTGCATCAGCTCAGGATCACCCGCATTTCGTACTGGTTGTTCTAATTTTAGCACGTGAAATATTTGCCATAATGGAGATGATTTTATGGACGATTGATCGTCTGTAGCTTTTACCACCTCCCTTAACGATGGGTGCTACTTGCCCGAAATCTCCAGAAGCTATAGAGTGTTTTGCTCCAAAGGGAGAACTGTTTTTACACAACGGTTGCAAGAGGTTGTGTACACTCTCTATAACTGCTTTATTAGCCATTGGGAATTCATCCCAAATTATCGCTTTTGCTTTGCAATAAGAAGTTCAACGGCTCCCTAATCTCGTTCTAATAATGAATGTAGGCCTGCATTTTTTACTACAATTGGTATTTGAAAAAGCGAAAGTGAGCGATTCGACCCCACAGGTATTGAAGAGTCGCAAGTGTTGTTGTTCGCATGGAAGCACTATGTTCTTGTTCCCTCAAGATAATAAACATATACAATTGAGAACAAACGTTTTTTGTACCAGTCTTGCCATTTACAAATATTGGTTGCTTGCTCAGATCCATTTTATCTCGCCTCGTATATAAGTATGTACTTCTAATTGATTAGTGTTCATTGGCGCTTTGACATCTCTCTTCTGACTTCTAAATAAGCTTCATGATCGACAAATGTAGATAACTCATGCATTACATCTCTTAGAGACAGGCGTGCAATTGTAATCCGAAGGCTAAGATGTTGGTGCCATCTTTCAATCAATATATTATTGATTAGGTGGAGTGATTCGTTAAATGCAACTGTTTCATCATTCGAGTATTGGTCTAGCAAGTCAATGCTCATCGGTTTTCGGAATCTACTCCATATCTCGAAAGTGCTAGTGCTTGATCAAGTAAGACCATTGCAAATAAAAATCATAGTTGTGTGGGACTTAGAGACAACGACGTTGCTTCTTCCATAATCAGTGTTGCCTCGTTACCTTACACGCCAAAAGTAGTCCATGTGCCTCTGCGGCTTGTCGATAAGTTTCATGTTCCAAATTATTTACGATTTTGATTTCATCCCATGTTCTTACAGGCCGATGTATTAGGATTTTCCTTAAATAAAATGCTTCACCAACCCAGGGTAATAATAAACATTACTCTACATATAATCGGTTGCCATGGATAAACTTCTTGACAATGTTTCTCACGTATCTTGGTCGTTCTTGCTCTAGATACTCACCATGTTGCAAGATAGATGTCCCATTCTATAGACGCAATGTGTATTGTTCATGATATTGGATATACATGAGAGAATCAAACTCAGAATCTAGTGGCCGTGAAAAATAGTGATCCAAGAGCGAATTTATATTTGGTAACCGTAGGTGTAGTGGGGGACATCTGACGGATGGCGATTTATATGTTATATGATAGGACATTATTCTCCACGATGCCTCCATGGTAGACAGATACCGTCCATTCACGTAGTCACGTATTTCGTTCGTAGCATTTGGTCTAGTAGGTTTATCCGATGATATATTTTCGAAAGAATCTTTAGACGTTTCTATTCCTTGCCCTCCATTTGCTAACGAGGTACATGACATGTATTGAGTTGGTTGACTATTTCTTGATGAAATTTGACCTGCAGACTCATTATCTTGTGCTACTCGAAAGTTGGCACTATCGAACCCTTTATATATATAACCATAGGGATAGGAAAAGACGTGCACAGTAGATGCAACGTCCACGGTGATATGGCAATCTAGTTCGTGAAGCAAGAACGCATTGTACGACACCACCCACATGTCATCTGCATTTTTTCTTCTATATTGTACATAACCTCTCGAATCGAGATATGTCATGGGATTCACGAGCCCTGGGAAGTTGTAACAGCAGGAAGAATTGTTAGAAGAACATCTCTCTGTGTGCCTATGAATCATGAACTTTTGTACTTGTGCTCGAAGGACTGGATCCGATGGCAGCTTAGCAGAAATGATCTCATCAATATAATCGAGCGGTATATCAGGTTCTGTGTGTAGCACAAGGTGAGCATGGGGCAATCCTCGTTTTTGGAACTCTACAACATGTATCATATATGATATATATTGAAAGAACTTTCGTAGCAAGTCTTTTAGTCGTTGTAGTCTACCGTGGAAACACCGAACTACGATCATAGGAGCATCGGATGCATTTTGTCCTGGCCTAAGTGCAGTTCGTATCTCCGACCAATCTGTGTTTGTCGTCATCGTAATAAATAGGGTAGGATGACCTTTTGCCCTTAAGAGTGCTAATGTGTCTGCTACTTGTACCGAACACCATCTTTTACAACCCAAGAACGATGCAGGTAAGATAATGTCATTTTCATCATCGTTTTGGAATAATCCTCATCATACTGTAATTCTTCTATTGCGGAACGCCGTTGTTTTAAAATAATTTAGGCGGGCATCCTCAACTCTCGAATACATATCTACTAGGTATTCTCCGTAGAGTCGACCTAACTGCAAGAACCGATCTTCATGTAATAATCTTTTCCTATACCATTGCAATTGCATCAAATTGTACTCATTTCCAAGCCCCCATCCTAATGTGCCATGGGGAAAGAACAAAGATTGAAGTGGTTCATACATGGGATCAAGGATATTTATGAAGGTCGGTTCTCCTTGGTTCCGAACCCAGAATCCAGCAACGCGAGGTCGGATGTCTGCTGTATTGTTGACGGCAATAGATGCAATTTCATTAATAGCAACAGCTCCTTCTATTTTTATGTACGACGATGGCATATCCAGACTTCCCATAGTTCGAAGGTGTCGTATGAATGGGTTTAATTGGTTAAGAGCCGATCCAACTGTCGCAATCCATTGGAATGGCACTCTTTGATTACGTGCATGCATGTAACGCTGCGATTCATCGTAGACATACCAATGTATAGGATTCCCAACATCTATTGTATGGAGTAATCTATGATATGTTCGACCCGTGATCGCAACAGAGGGCGGAAAATCTAAGTTCACAAAGCTGCCATCAACTCCAAGTACACTGAAACAGAACAACTTGTTTATTCTTCTGGCTTCTGCAGCGAAACCAGGTGTGTTGTACAAATTAATTAATACTGTAGGCAAAGGTGGTAACGGTGGAAGTAACCATCTTCCATTATTATAACAAAAACTATTTTGCTCAATGTTGAGCAGCAAGATTTGACAATATGTGCACCTCTTATTCCATGTGCACATTACGTAAGTTCTATTCATTGCCAAGTTCATACGTCGTGCACATGCACGCCAGTGTGTTAGATCTCGTTGATCTGAGCTCTCAACTCTTTCATCTGATTCTGTTATGGAACCAAAAATATCATTATATTCGAGTTGCGCAATAGGTAAACTACTTGCGCCTGCAGTCGTTTGGTCAACTGGTAGACATGTGCTAACCAATCTTTTCTCTCCTTTCTTGCTCTTCTATAAAAGCTGATAATTGCTTTTGGATTCCAGAGATGTCCTTTTCTTCCTGCTCTTCTACATCATCTTCGCAATCACTATCTTCACTCAAAACCTCTTGCTTGAAAGCTTCAAATTCTGCTTTAATCCCTTTCTTGAACTGCTCTAATTCCATTATCATATTAGCTGACATTTCTCCATACGCTTGCACATGAGCTAACAAGAAAGATTTCAAATCACTTACCATGTTTTGGACAGAGGCCTCCATTGATGTCTTCATAGACAGGGTTGAGAATTCCATGGCTGCCCTCATCTCGCCAACGGCATCTAACAGATCTTGCTTGGTCACTTTGGTTTTTCCTCGAGCTCCGATTTGTGGAGGAAAACCAGGTTCCCCTGTTTTCTTGATACAATCGCACTGGCACCTGAAGTCCGATGACGACCCAAAGATCCTCGGTTCCCTCTTTTTGTTTCTTTCCCATCTCCATCCGTTTCTTTTTTGCCATTTGTCCTACCCGTTGTCCTGTATACAGTCCCGGAAAATGCCAATTACAGACTGCCAAACTGAATCAAAAGTATTGATATTATACACCGTTGGAAAGAGCTCGAAATAAGCTTTCCAATGAGCCCAACCCTCGTTAAATTTTTTATGTGAGAGCTATGGCTTTCTGAAGTTACAGCAGCAGAAACCCTAGCGTCCAGCGTCCAGAGAGAGAGAGAGAGAGGGAGGGAGGGAACCAATCTTTACGAGGCATCGAGACAACAAAGTAAATTGCAGTATTGTCTAGTGCGACTCTATAACAATAAAAAAATACCTACTTATTTTTTATCATTTTGATGTGCGTATCAACTCATTTAAGCCATGCACAGCTTATACCACAACGAATAATAACTTCCTGCATTCATATAAACACAAGCTCGAAAAAAAAAAAATCTCGTTGATAATATAAAGAAACCACCAATAATTAATACGAAACAAATACAACGATAAAACTCATACATATTTATATATCTATTACTATGCAATATTTACATATGATCCATTATAGACGATGTAAAAACTGTCAGAAACAGTATATCATGACATGTCATCGGAAACTTTGTAAAGTAGAACTTTCAATGTTTCTTCAACCCATTTTGCTTCCACTCGAAAAGTAGTGAATGGCTGAGAGAATCTCGGATTACCATATTTGGGCAAAAGGTATGATAATGCGGCACATGGTTTATGTGTGTCTAATACCTCGATTTGTGTATATAGCGAATCAAGAAAATACTTCGTCTCTGCAAGTGCTCTATAGATTGCTGGTCCAGATCCCTCGATCCCTGCAAGTGCTCTATAGATTGCTGGTTCATCCATCATATATTGCAACTCTCGGATAGTTACACAAAGAAGACGTTTAGTGCTGTGCATTTGAATAAGGATGTCATCAGGGAATGGTACACCCATCGAAATCTACGATTAGGAATAGCGTCTGTATATATAAACATATGATATGATTGAGAAAGATTCCGTTTTATATTGTTTAATAGAAACCAGCATAAATTCATACAGAACGAAAAAACAAATAAGAAATTATGCTTTTATACTTGTCCAGATACATATCATTTAAACATACATCCTACTATATAGCAATATGCATATTGAGGACTTAAAGTCTTTTTATTTTTTATCTCTACATTTGCTTTACGCACATTTTTCTCGCAATATCGTTGGTGCATTCGACTATTTGCAGAAGACGATGTAATCGAGTAAGTTGTCCACACATTTTGTTAATGCTCAAAGATAAGCACTTCACTAGACATTTTATCTAATTCCGTCGATAACCTCTCTATTTGCATATCCAATTTTCTTGATGTGTTTGGCTTTGCACGCAGCCTATACGATGCTATGTGCAACGCAACTTGATTTCGTCTCTTCTTTCTAATCTTTCCATTATCAACTCCACACTTTCTCGTTAGCTCCCTCTTCATTGCAACTTTATCCAATAACGCTCGCGTTGCCTGATTGTTTGAACATTCACCTACCTCTTGACTAGCATGTAATGCTGTACTTTTATCTTCCTGCTCAAGCTGTTCTTCCATTATATTACAAAGCAATAGAAAATGATATCTTTAGGACACTCAAACTGCAATAGACATGTGTGCACAATTTTATAGCATATATTCATGAAACTTGTCCTTTATAATATCTCTATATACATAAGCTCTCAATCGTATGGATATCCGACTTATGGATATACTATGACTGCAATAAAGGGCAATTATATATCTCAAGTTCTCCCTTCACTCTATTGACTATGTTTTCAGCCACAATGTTGCAGTTGGAAATGCCATATCATCATGATTGACCATCAACCAAATCCACACATATACTACATACATAACATCTCTACCAAATACACCCATAAATACATGCAAAGTTCATCGCCTATGATAATCTATGGAAAACTTGAATTGTCACATTGTTTCCCAAAATCAAAGCCCCCCTTAGTTCAAGATCAAAGACTGCTGCATACGCCCTCAACATCGTCAGTTGGCTCTCACAGAACCTCAATAGCAATAAGCGGCGAGGGTGCATATTCCCATTCCTTATAACCTCCTCAAATAAGTCACTAGAATTTATAATTGCAATATTATTCATATCTTGAATTTCAAACGAGACGATTGAAAATAAACGAACATCTCCAACAGCTCTAACAAACCCAACAACTTCTCTACTTCTTCTCGCACCAAGAACCAACGAGTACACGAGTAAGAACTCGTGGCACCCAACTGTGCTCACATCCAAACCCTCACATGGATTAACACTCACTATACGTACATCAGATCTGAGATTATGATATTCTAAGATTTTCGTAAACACATTAAGTTTCAAATGACAGTAAATAAACTTTAAGTCTTAAGTACATTCTAACAACCGCATCACAAGTTGTCCCTAACTAAAAGTCGAATGCTTCGAACTGTACCTAACCATTTTTTGCCTTTCCATATAAACTTGGATTTGTACTCAACACCAAGTCTCCATAATACTTCTAGACCACTTAACTATACCAACTCTCAAGTTTACACTTGGAACCATGATCACGTTTCTATCTTTATACTACGAGATCCATCACGAGGCTTATTAAAGCCTAGTAAGCGCATCCTAACAACCAAGTTATGAACAATATGAACGTATTTACGACTGAAATAATAATAATAATAATAATAATAATAATAATAATAATAATAAAAAGGGACAAAACTTTAAATGCTCAAGGAATCAAGGATTTATAGACATAAACGCCTCAGGTTGATAGTGTGGTTCAAACGAAAATTGCTCTTATGGGTGTCAATTAATTCGCCGAGCACGACAATGCGTGGCCCATATTTTTGAAGGGACTCAAGGAGCCCAGCTATGACACTCTAAGAAGGCCATAAGACGCCGATCTCGAATTATGTTAATGGCAAGTACCAGGCCTAAATATAATGGGTTGCTACGTGATTTTGGACATTCGCATGGGATGACGGCATCTTTGAATTGCATTGTTGGAACCAAGTAGAAAAGTGATCCATTGACACCAACCATGCATAACAGAATATTTGCTAGTTCCCTATTTGCTAGTTCCCTTACTCATATATTGGAAAAAGAATCCAACCACCAAAAAAGGCACGGGTAAGTGACATTGGTTTTTGGTGTTGAAAGAAAAATAGCGTCCAAGTACAAGGTAGTATAAGAAAGGAGAAAGGCATTATAAAGATGCAAACCAAGTATAAGGTAGGACATTTGGCATTTAGACATTTACTAAAGAAAGGAAAGGCATGACAAAGTTGCAAAACGCAAGAGAAAGGCTTCACAAACAAAGACGGCAGCAGGGGCGTAGCATACCTGATAGAACCGATTATTAGCCGCTATCGAAAACACCTGAACGATTTTGCAATTGTTTCCCATTTTTATACATCCAGACAACCAAGAATAAACAGACACGTGACTCATCCATCCTTATCCTAATTTAATTTCACACTATCATGATATAATCTAGATCCTGTACGAAAATTTACCAGCTACGCGGTCCTGGATCCCAATCAATCGGAAATTTATGGCTAGAGCATCTTAGAGATAGTTCAAATTTCTACAGTAATCACAATTGTCGGTTGCATCATACATCTACAGCTCATTATGTCGGGTCAGGAAATATACACCTGTCAAAATGGCCTGCTTCTGCTATCAATTCTTGTCTCAAAATTCTATGACAGTTAACTGTCGATGATTGAAATGATTATATTCAGATATTTATAAAAAGTTGCTCCTATACGGGGAAGCCATGTTTCAGCTCAACAATCTTACCAATCTTACCGTGCATGCTGCCAACTCTTCAATATTCAATGCTTGAATCTGATACATATACACATTCCACTTCCACTGCAATGTCAGATTCTTTCTGACATTGAAACATGCCTGGCTGTTGCAGCCATCACCTCCAAAGTAATGTCACTCCAGGTCCTCAAATTTGATGCCAATTTTCCTGTCGATCCATTCTATAATGCTAGACCACACTTAAAATTCTTTCACGTGCAATTCTTGAAGTGGAAGCACAGGCACCTCAATTTTTTGGTGCAATTCTTGAAGTGGAAGCACAGGCACCTCAAATTTTTGGGGACTTATTTCAATCAGCCCCTAATGTCAATCTGATAAAATGCCATAGCCTTAGCCTTGTCCTCTTCTGCCAAGACCTGACCGAAATCATGCACTGTTAATCAGAACAGTAGTTTTATGACACACGCATGTTGGGTGGAATCATGTGGCAGCACAAAAAGATGTAATATAAACTGCTGTAACACCTAGTGTAAACCAAAGTGCATATAAACTTCTCGCCTTTTGTTGAAGGCCTTTTGAAAAGAAATCGTTGAATATTTGAAAATCAGTATGTAGATAGCAGAAACGTTATACTTGGTGTTCTAATAAGTCATGTGCATAACTTTGTGAGAGCCAATGTACAAAGTACAATGAATTTGATTCCACAAGATATACATTTCATATTTTCGGATCACCATTTGCAAAAGATCTTCAAATATAAAATTTGGTCTATTCAATTATACATCTCTGTAATTTATTCAAATTATCCACACTTCCAACCAAAACAAAATTTCATTCCCACAAAAATACTCAATATGCTTCAAAATCTTCTGAAGAATAGATGGCATAATAGTTCACAATCTTCCAACCACCCCATTTGGGTGTCCTTCACACAACCAAAGGCGGCCAACAGGTTATGTCACAAATTGACCTGCTTTTGCATTGGCTGAGGCAAATTTCCACTAGCATTCATGGCAATGAATTTGATTCCACAAGATATACATTTCATATTTTCGGATCATCATGTGCAAAAGATCTTCAATATAAATTTCTGTCTATTCTGCAATAAAACATCTGGATCAATTCTTAACGATTAAAAAAGTGTGCACATGCTCCGAATAGCTTTATTACAATCTTGTTCATGTGAATACCGAGTAGCTGTAAGTAATTTATTGAAGCCAAGATTTTTTTCCCCTTTATAATAGGTAAGTATTATCAATCCAATGCAAGGATGATTCTGCTTTTGCCGTTAACAAAGGAATCTGATAAGACGAAGAATGATAAACTACCTAGCAAAGCACTTTTGAGCAAATGGTCAAAGTGTCATTCATTTTCTTTATTCTCAGAAGGAGCCCAAGCCCAAAATCTTGGCCCGCGATACATTTTCCTTCTCATTAGACCGCAGAGAGAAAATCAGAATATGAATCAAATTAGCACATTTCTAATTTAGTTTCATATGACCATTCATGAAAGTTTCTTCTATACAGCATGGGAAAGTGCAAAATAATTTCATAATTGTTCACTTCAGACTGTACAATGAAATAAATTTTACAATGAAATAAACGCAAGGATTGGCACTAGATTTTGCAGAAGCACTCATATACCTTGCGCAATAGCATGTTCTCAACTAGTTATCCCGTCCCATTCTAACTCATGCATTAAGACGTTTATCTTATAGAAAGATTTTAATATTATACAAAATGCTTACTCATTCAAAAGGGATTCTCCTTCCTCAATGAATTCATAACACTGTTGCAGCATTGCCTCAGAATAATCAGATGCAATGACAGCTCTAAATATTCCCAACCTAGCAAACAAACGAGAATGGAGGCCAATGCCACATCTTGCATCCACAAGAACACCTCCTATTCCTAGTGTTAAGAACTTCTTTGCCATATTCACCTTTGTTAAATCATTTTTTTTGTCTGTTGTGGTTTTTGTCTCTAAAAAGAGGGAAAATCAGAACGTGTGTAATCTGGGTTGGTAAGCAAGGCCTAACCCTACTGTCATGTTTGGAAAATCTTATTTGTGCCAAAATGAAGGCCATATGAAGCAGTGGAAACAAAATGACTACTCTGTCTTGAAATCTCTAATTTGCCATGCACTGTGGTTATCTTGCTCTATCTTACTAAGTTCAGTGCTTCTTTATATATCTATTTTATTGATGCTGGTCCCTGTTCTTGTGTGCGGTATACTTTGCCCATTTCATTAACCACAAATTTGAGGCGGGGCTGAAACTCATGTGGAAGATATGTAATACTTTGCTCCAGTAGTGACAACCCTTCTGCAGATGTTGCATCTGATCGCAATCACATACTTGCCAACTCATAACAACTATAGGGCACTATGTTCCTGTAATGCATAATACATGTTAGAGGCAGTTATTGAACAGAATAGATTTCAAAATTAAATACGCAGTTTACCCAGTGAATGTTTCTGCATTTTGGATAACATATCGGAAGCTGTCATCTGCCTTCTCCTTCTCACCAATATGTTTTTGACACGGTATCTGTCAAACCACAAACTTGCCGATCAAAACCAAATAAGTTGAATGCTGTTTCAAACCTGATCTATTACCTGCAAAGCATTTTACTAGCCTTCGACCATTTGTGCTCATACCGTAAATGGATGCCAATGCGATGAGCTCCGGATCCTCGGTTCCAAAAAACTGAGGTTATATTGCCAAAATCCACAGATTACTTTAGCATAGATTCCTAATAGCTTACTTGGCACCAGCTCTTGCATGAAAGATTGCTTTATGACCTTCATATGTCTCAAGTGCATTTTGTTTATCCATTTCTTTGGAACCCATTGTATGCAAAAATTTGCTATTTCGATATTGGAAACAAAGGTGCCTGAAGTTCTACTTCAACACGTTAACAAACTTTTCAAAGCTCTTTCTCCATCCTCTTTCATATCTCATTGACAACCATCTAGTCCTACAAAATCCAAAATTAAGTGAACATCTCTTAAGGAAGACCTAATAGCTACAAATTGTTATTTTCCAGACACAACAATAAGGAAATCCTTAAGCAAAGATGTTCAATAGATTATAACACTATTGCAACAATCTTAGTCATTAATTCACAATCATTTCTCAAGAACTTAATTGGTTTCAAGTATCAATAAGATCTTCACAAGTGCAATGGAAGCCACATTATGGTCACTAATTCCATGCATCAAGATCTTATGAACTTCAAACTATTCTATTCTATTCTACTAGAAAAAGTGCCCAGCGTTGCTGGGCTTTTCTTTGGGATTAAATTTCAAAGTTAATAAATATGTGGTTAAAGAATGTTCGTTTGTTAAAATGGAAGTTCAAAATTCTCCTTATACAGTAATTTTTTTATTGAGTTTAAAGAATCTTGCATTGATCATATAGGTATGATACCCCCTCCCCCCCCAAGACAACACGTGAAGTCGACACATATTCATCTATTTAGTTCTTGTTGGAACTCTTACACTCTGTTTAAAGTGACATCCACTCTTGGATATCATAGAACATTCTCGTTGCATATTGCATATTTTCAATTATGATTATTGAAAAAATGTGCAAAACGGGGTCAATGTCACAAAATTGTGCAAAGCGGGGTCAATGTCAAATTGAGAAACCGCGAAAAGCCTAGATGGTATGCTCTATCATGTCCATGCATATACACCAACATTTGTTACTTCGTGCATGCAATACAATTCCATGCAATGTGATGGTGAATGTTTAGGATTTATTGATTTCATTTTATAAATCAAAGTTGAAAAGATTGGCAAGTTCACATTTTCACATATGAGAATTCTTTGCCATTTTTCTCAATCACCTATCTTCCCCAAGCTATAGTTATCAATGAAAATATAATTACAACTTCATTATAATAAAAATGTCGGTGATGTGCTTTTAGATTATGCCAATACCTCGCTTCTTGCATCATCATCATCATAAATACAATCACAAATTGCGTGTAGAGAGATATGTTGTGATCCCTTTCATATCAACCATCACAACCGTGGCCTGTTAAATTTAATAGAATCTCGCGGATCTTCATGCGTAAAGCTCCCAGAGGAGTTAGAACATTGCCCTTGCAAATCTCAAAACCTGTCGACAAATAACCTGTCTTGCCTGATTTCCATAGGTTGCTGTAACATCAAAACATAAGATGAAGGTTGAGCTTTAAAAATGCAGTACAAAATCCCTCTACAGAATTGCCAATAAGACGATGAAGATGTCCATCTGCAAAGAGTTTGTAATCTGCTCGATAGCCCTTCTTCTATTCTAATGCTAATCCCCACAATGATTTCATTGCTTTGGCTCATGTCCAAATGATATGTGCAGATCTGTTATACAAAACCCTAATGATTGCAAATGATGCAAGAAAGAAAACATACTAAGAAATATCTAAAACTCCAGAGATGCGCTAGTTTACACAAAAATGGTCCTGTGCATTGGCAAAACTTAAGCAGTCATTTTTGTTGTTGTTGTCTAGGAAAAGCCAAGCAATCATTTCCATGATCCATGTCAATAGTCCAGCTTATGTCAACATCCACAGAACAAAACATGGCTTATAGTATAAACTTGCAAAACATGGCTTATGTTACGAATTCAAAACTCTAGAAAGCATAAATATCGATGCAACTTACCAAGTTCCAAAGCAATTAAGACCCAGACTTTGTTGAATGCAGGATCAGAATAGCAGCCAAATAGGTGCAAAATTAAAAACTGTTTCAAAGGAAACCCCGACATGCCGGGTCTTAAGTCGTCCTTAGGAGAAAAGCTTGGAAAATTTAAATTATGAAGGCATAATGGTTTTACATCCGTGATCTCCAAATAATTGCAAAGGATGTTCTTACCGTAAACACGGTTGAAGATTTGCCAAAACCTAGTTGCCATTTATGCACCGAGGATCCACGAAGGGGGTTGGACCGAATGCGGTAGAAGACTCCATTGTGCAAAATGAACCTAGCAGAGAACAAACGAACTTCTACTGGGATTACCACCGTAATCTAAAAACAATCGATTTCCAATTTTCTTCAACGGTTAAAAGCAAGGACTTCAGGAGCTTCTCATGGTTATTGAATTGGATTTAATCTTTCAAAAATGCATTTATTGAATGTCCAGAAACTTATGGCTTTCAAAATGAAGAACCGAAGTAACATAGAATCAACAATGAACTGAAGTAAACCCTAGAACCGAATGAACCTAACAAAATTTCATTTTGAAAATTTCGGTTCGGTGGAAGCTCTGAAGAAGCAAGAAGCTAGAAATAAGTTCCACTGCTAACTTGTAATGCTGTGAGCTACAATTCCATTCATATTTTTCAGGGACAATTGACTCCGCTGTCACACAACCTCCCAAAAAAGTTTCACAGCTGAAAATTTAACTGGCTCTGAAAAAATCTATTCTATCTATATATTCTGAAGCATGCCAAATGCCAAGATCGTCGCTAGCTAAATAGAAGCCTAATGGAATTGCATCAAATAATGAACGCTGAACGAACGCGTTCTATCTACCTACTTAGCCCCACAATGCATTGGTACGTTTTGAAAGAAGCCCTTCGATAGAATCCTATAATCAAAGGACCCACAATGAAGTTAATGGGTGCATAGATTACCCTGCGGTGAAAGCAACGTGGGGAGCTCTAGGCGACAAACCTCTCCCAAATTGCAGATAACCGACTCAGATCAAACAAAACCACAAAAATCAACGGATGAAAAAGGTTAAAAAAATTCAACGGCTAGGATTGCGCGCACAGATTATCCCAAAACTCCTTTATTACTACAAGAAACTTATCGCGGCGGCCCGAACGTTTCTCTTCCCCAACTCGTCTATACATGCTATAACGTGCATAATTTGAACCTGCACTTTGTTGCCTTGTGTTCAGTGCCCGCATGATAGAAGAATATTGACCATAACGAATTGCTACTTAAAGATGTTTTGCATTAAATCAAAAGAATCTAAGTTCCGAACATACAAAAATTGAACTGTGTTTGAGCATGGAGAATTCTAACCTCTATAGTTGCCAATATATCTATGCAAAATCGTTATTCAAAATGCATATGAATAAAACATGAACCCATTAACCCAATAGCTTTCCATATGGTAAGAATAAATTTATGATATGCATCATGGAGATGGTCCGTCATGCAATATTGCCCAACATTAGTATTTGCTCTGCTCAATGTATGGAAATGTTTCAAACGTGGTAGATCAAATTTGACCTCTGCTGAAACAAAATGTAAATGATGAGAACGACAATCTAAATGAGAACGATGTTTGGAAAAATGATACATGCTTGACACGGTTTGAATATCAATCTGCAAATGTATGCAAATTTGGTGTACTAAGGCACATGCATTACATGCAACCAAAGTCCATTTCTATCCGTTCTTGCAACTTAAAGTTTGGTTGCAAGCATTTCAAGTGCATGAGCCAATTATGTCGTGTCAGTTATTTGACATTTTGCCATTCTACCCGATGTTGCTTGTAACTACACTTCATGGTGTGTCCACCGGGGTCAACTTGCCCTCTGTGCCCCTAGAATCAAGGGTGGAACGTGACATCGTTGTTATGCCATAAGAGGTCTAGGTCCTAGAATAAAAGGTCTAGGCCTCATAATATACAATAACTTGATTGTGATATCAACGTTCTTCTAGGTTGAGATATATATTTACACGTCTACACCATTCTTCATTTTTCATAATTTAAACTTAGTACAAATCCAATCCACCCTTCTTCATTCTTCATAATTTAAAGCATGGCATAAATGCTCAGTAAATATGTTTCATCACATAGCACCATATAACGTTCGCTCTGTATATGAAGTTATATATAGCAGAAGAATTCGCAGAGATACTTTCATATAGTATTCTATTCCATCTAAAGAACTTAGTGTCTACTATGGACCATAGGTGGCAATCCACCTTTTATGTTCATGGTAACCTGCAAAACGTATTGTGGTCGATAGGCTCCAGATTGGGTCACTTGCATGTGGTCCAAATTATGCTGAACAAACATATACACCCATTGGAATGATGGAAGGCACTCCATTCAGAGACCCACTTTGTTAGGCAACTTCATAATTAGAGGGGTTTTTCTTGCTTCAATCCAGCAATCTACATGATTCAAAGAGTTCAAATAGAAATTTGTAGGTCTCTATAAACCTTCCTTCTATTTCATTGTAGATTTTCCTTCGATAAATGTAGAATTAGAGCTTGAAATTAAAAAGCAATATCGAGCATTACAAAGACATATAAAAAAAATTAATGCATGTGAAAAAAAAGACATTATGATTACCAAATATTCTAAGTTCAAGACCGTGCTCTCACATTTGCCATAACGTGTGAGCTTAATGCCTAAAATTGGATATTCTTGCTAATTAATTTAATTATGAATCAACCTTCTAGTTTTGGCACTAATGTACGCCTTCAAAGCACTCAAAAAAAAATGATTGCATGTGGATCTACACCTTGTTTCGTATTTTTTTCCTTAAAGATCAAGGCCATGAAGCCCTTGCCAAGGAAAGCATAAAGATAACAAAGCTATACATTGTTCAGGAAGACCAAGCATTCAACCTGCCCATAACAAAAATTTGTTTGCGGCTGTAAAACCAAATTCAAGAGCACATACCTGGTGGTTTGACCCATTTATACTAAGCATTTGAAAAATGTATGCCTAGCAACATTTGTGGGCCAGTCCAATGATCTTTCCAAGACATGTTCTTGCACAGACAATAGAGCTTTTCGTTTAGGAGTTATGGCCATATTTCTAGTACATGTTCTTGCACAGACAATAGAGCTTTCGTTTAGGAGTTATGGCCATATTTCTACCCAACTGTAAAACTGTGGCAGCAAGACATTGCTTGATTTGGCACTGTTTTGGCCCACTTATGCTAAGAATTTGGAAAATGGATGCCCTAGCATCAATTGAGGACCTTCCAAGTGACCTTTCGATGGATGTTCTTCCGCCCAGAAAACAAGCCTTCCATTTAAGAGTTATCGCCATATTTCTACCGACTGTAAAATCGTTTTCAAGAGCCATCCAACAGAAGGCTAAGCATAGTCCAAACTTGGCATTCTTTATACTTCTAACAGACCAGAATTGTGCATATCATTCCCATCTACATAGGCCGTTCTATAATAGGTAGGAAGCAGACAAAAAGCCCATACCGCATGTTTAGGTATGACAACATAGTAAAACATACCAAATGATTACTTGTCTACATTCCAATACCAAAAAAATGTACCTAGAGAAGCAATACACAGTGTTCCAATGACTGATAACATGCCAAAACACAGAGGCAGCTTTGATGATGGGCAATTACCTCGCCATTACCGGTGCTTTGTTGCTCCAAAGAACAAAGCTATACATTGTTCAGGAAGACCAAAGCATTCAACTGCCCATAACAAAATTTGTTGCAGCTGTAAAAACCAAGTTCAAGAGCACATACCTGGTGGTTTGACCCATTTATACTAAGCATTTGAAAAATGTATGCCTAGCAACATTTGTGGACCGTCCAATGATCTTTCCGGTACATGTTCTTGCAATGCATAATAGAGCTTTGTTTAGGAGTTATGGCCATATTTCTACCCAACTGTAGGAACTGTGGCAGCAAGACATTGCTTGATTTGGCAATCGTTTTGGCCCACTTTATGCTAAGAATTTGGAAAATGGATGCCTAGCATCAATTGAGGACCTTCCATTGACCTTTCTCGATGGATGTTCTTCCAAAAAACACAGCTTCCATTTAAGAGTTATCGCCATATTTCTACCCTCGACAGAAAACTGTTTCAAGAGCCATCCGCACAGGAAGGCTAAGCATAGTCCAAACTTGGCATTCTTTTATACTTCTAACAGACCAGAATTGTGCATATCATTCCCATCTACATAGGCCGTTCTATAATAGGTAGGCAGCAGACAAAAAGCCCACACCGTGATGTTTAGGTATGACAACATAGTAAAACATACCAAATGATTACTTGTCTACATTCCAATACCAAAAATGTACCTTGAGAAGCAATACAGTGTTCCAATGATCAGTATAACATGCCAAAACACAGAGGCAGTTTTACGATGGGCAATTACCCTTGCCATTACCTCGTCATTACCGGAAGTGCTTTGTTGCTCCAAAGGATAAATACATGCACAACAAAACCATCCGAGGGTTTAATGGATGCCGCCATGGCGGCACTTAACCTGAAAACAAGCCCAAAAAGGGGAGAAGTAAAAGCCGCTGAAGCATTCCCCACAAAAATCGGAGAACTCTCGGCCGGGAAATAATGTTCGGGCGACAAATTAGAAACGTGGTTCGCTTTTGAAAGCAATGATCTCCACCGATGCATTATCTGGCGCAGCAAGCACACAATAACCCACATTTCGGACTCCCAAAAGACCCGTGAGCTCGTTAAACTAGAGCCGGAGAAAATTACCAATGTCCAAACCGTTGAGCCATAGATTGCATTCTCGTAGAGCTCGGATGTGCAAATAGAGCGTAATGCACATAATAAAAGAGCCGCTTCTGCAATCCCTCAAGATTAGCCCTAATAAGCTTGAGAAAAGCAAATGCGCAAAGACGGCCACCAAGGATTGCTGAGAGGAAGGATTCCTTGGAGAGGAAGAATGTCGGATCCTTTTTCCTGGCTTTGTGGAAAGTGGTAAGGATGGGCCTTCTGAATGAGTCCATGCCGGTGGAGCGGGGCGGATTGCAATCTCCACGGATTGCTTGCGCACAAGAAAGGGACGCGCCTTTTTTTAATTTTCATTTATTTTAGTTTTAAGGACACGTGCCCGCTTTAGAAACTCATCCACGTGTCGCCCCAAAACTTTTCCCGAGAAAAATATTAGAATCAAAAAAAAAAGGGTATCGCTTTATAATTTACAAGAAACTTATCGCGGCGGCCAAGGCCGCCGCGAACGTTTCTCTTTCCCAACCCGTAACAAATAGCCTAACATGCAACATCCTGCTTATTCTACCAAGGTGAATAAGTTTTTTTTCTTTAAAATCGCAATGGCTTAAAAGTAATGTTTAGGTTCTCTTCATCAATCAAATTTGCTGAACATCTTCAATTAATCTTGGTGATTTATAGATATCACAGCAAGTCCAATCAAAAGATGGCACATACACATCTTTTTGAGGATTGTGAAAATTTAACCAGCTTGATGGGCTAAAAATCCAGATCCATCAATATTATGAAATTGGTCAGGTATCATATCTCACAGTGTCATATGCAGGGATGCAAGATACATCTTTTTACAGCGTTGCAGAAGGAAAACCACCACGAATTAATATACTCTTAGACAAATCTACTCTTTGAATAACGAAGAACAAAATCAGAGCGATTACCGGAATAGGACGAATCTGTTGTGAAGCATCTTGCCGTACACTAAGCAGCCTGATTTAAAGACTATGAGCAGCTGCAGAAGCTGTAACGAAGGATGACCGCAATGCAGTAGTTAAGGTAGCGATGTTGGAGGAAAGCCCTGTTTGGTGCAGCAAGTCTGTCTATATTTATCCAAGACTATTTTATGAGCTAGATAATGTAAGCTACGAATGAAAAGCTTCAAATGAGAGACCTTTTGGCATTTGCTCCAATTTCATTTTTTGTGTATGTTCATTAATATTAGCTTTTAACTTAATGGATAGAAATCATCATGTCCCCTGCATTTATAGTGAGCTACAGGCACATATGATTACTCATCCCTTTTCTGCACCAAACTGTGATCATATTTCTTCCAGCTTTGAGCTACAGGCTGCCACTGTATGTACATACGATTACTCATCCCTTTTCTGCACCAAACTGTGACCATATTTCTTCCAGCTCCACTGCATATGATAACAAAAATGCATTGCTCTTCAATCTTTTATGCATCTATAAAGACATGATGTGCATCTTAAAATACAGAGGAAGCAATTGCATCAAAAACCAGAAGATGGTGAATTGACCATACATTAGCAAATCTGGGAAAACATTGAAAATATTTACAGCATAACCAAATTCCAATCTTTTGACAATTATGAGTGTAAGATGATGAAAAAGCTTTGTGGTACATGTTGGTTAAAGAAATACATGTTGATTGCTCTTGATATGTGTTTTGTTGCGATGACAGATAAATGTTGTTACCATATGGCAAGTGAGAGATCTGCGTGTGAGAGATCTGCAGCGTCACCAGGGTTGCTAATAGCCCTATTCATTTTCTGTTGCTCATCAATATTTTTTTGCAACGTAGCCGACTGTTTTGGCATCCGCCATAGCCTTTGGGCACTTTTATAGATGGCAGAAGTTGCACTTAGGCCTAATTTGAACCATGTGTTCGTTACGAATACGAAAATGCATAAAGCAATGCCTAGCAAGCAGGGCATATAGTAAGGCAGACGAATCCTTGAGAAGAAGGGGCGTTCTAGTAGTCAAATCTCTGCTCCCCATGGATCCCAAGTTTCCCACGATCCCATTTTGTTTATGGAGGCCCTGCTACATACTAAACCCTCTCTTCACGCCTTAGTCCAGAGATTTCTTGACAACAAATCGTGGATTACTTCATGGATTTTGTTGTGGATCTTGCAAACAGTCTGAAGATCCCTGTCGCAATTTACTGCCCTGGATCTGCTACTTGAAGCTGTATAGATTATTATCTTCCCTTTTTTATCCCTGTCGATGGTACTGATCTTAATTCTGATAATTAGAAAAAGAAAGTAAAAGCATTGAATCATTTTTTCATGCAGATTTGGAGGTAAAGAATGAGATCTGCAAGCGAGTATCGGACATTCCAGGCGTCAAGCCTCTCGCTGCAGAGGATTTGTCGGAATATCAGAGCCCCAGCAGAATCCCAGGCGGTAATTTTTTGGAGAAATGCCGCCGGCGAAATTCTAATCTAAAACTTGCAAGGTGGATTCTTGTCAATTCTTTTCCAGAACTAGAACCCTATGCAGTTCAAGCAATGCAAGAAAAGCTAGGTAGTAAATACATGCCAATCGGCAAGAAGATACCTTAGATCAGGCAGTAAGTTTAAGAAAAGAAAACAAAACATGCCTAGATGGTTGGATTCACGCTCTAAATCCTCTGTTTTCGCCTAAAATATCAGAGCATAGAGCAGGGACAGTCCAAAGCCAGATGATAGAACATGAACAGAGCAAATTTGAAGAAAAAAGTCATATGTCATTCATGTCATCGCAAGCTCCACAGGGAGCAAATTTTCTTTGTGACAATGGCTTGTCACAATTCGTTGCATAGTGCGGCTGGCCAGGATTTCCACATATTGCCTCGGATTTTCTAGTGCCCTGTATTTTTGCAGAACCCAGCTTGAAAGCCCTATTGCTGCACATATACAGAGATATTTGCATTCTTAAAATCATGCTACAAATCGCTAAAATCATACAGAATGCCCATCTCAAAAACCAAAAGCTTCAGACGGCCACCTTCTAGAGTAGTAGATCTAAGCAGTGGAAATGGGGCAGTCTAAAACCTGTACAGAGACACAACCAGAGCAATACCACATATGCTGGAAGAGTGCCCTTGCCGGAATGCCAGAATGAGGACATCTACCACAAGCGCCATACCCTTCGAAAGTACGTCTTATGATAGCGAGGTTGTTCCGGCAGCCCTTGCCTCCATAGCTCCAAGCAATAGCCTGCCGGATCATTGCTTGCATCAGAACAGGCGATCGCAGAACAGGGGTGAACAGAGGTGCCTTGGGGTAATAATGGGTTTCTTCGACCTGAAGAAAAGGAGGAGTCTTCGACCAGAAGAAAAGGACACGTGTGGCAGCAACAATTTTTTCTCCTCTTATTTTAGAAAGGCCTAAATAAATATACGTGGCAACCTGTGGGCTCGTCTCAGCCCAGAAATATTAGAAGTGAATTTTTTATGAGAACAAATTACACTGCTTTATATAGGTAGTGATAACAAGAAGACCTTATCGCGGCAGCGCCGCCGCGAACGTTTCTCTTCACCAGCTCATCAGAATATGCAGGATTTGAACCTACACTTTTTTTTTGCCCTCGTGTTCAGCACCTGCACAATAGAAGGATGCTAACCATAACGATGGTCAATATTTAAGACGTTCGTGCAATTGTGTATTGCAATTCATATAAACTTTGTAAAAATATCTTGGAAAATGGATTGAAGTTAAATTTTCCTTCTCCAATACAAACGGCTTAGAAGTAATAAAATTTTCCACTGCTCGAGGGAAAAAGGAAGAGTAGAAAACTACTGGTCCAAGGAAAGCTTTCTTATATTATAGATACACTGCAACCTCTTGCAAGGATTATTTCATCTGTTTATTATCTAAGAAGCACATCCTGATATTCTTGGAAAGACAAATGGTGTTGTAGATGGACCAGTCTCATCACACTGTCAGCCATGCAAATAACCATAGCATGTCATATTTTTTGAAGCTGATGTGACTTTCACAGACATCAGAGTAAAGATTTAATAGCAAGCTGGCCATGTTCCTTCAGTTCAGAGGAATTTCTAGTCCTACGCAAGTCGACAAAAGAATAGACGGTTTCCAAATGCCAGCTTCTTAAGCAAAAGGACAAAGGCTTTTCTCGTTCCAGTGACGCAGCCCACATGTTAGCACGGACATGCAATTCTTCTATAACCTATGGTATATTCCCGCATTAATTGTAAATTGCTTCTGATCAATGGCTTG